>SEYY01017571.1:10000-21841 GCA_009176605.1 Armadillidium nasatum
TATATATTGTTAGAATAAATGAGACTTCCTTTATCGGACTTTCTTGTAAATTCGGTAGGAAGTTGTATTCAAAATCTTATTCTGTTAACGTTGCACGAGACTGAAAAGCTGATTAATTCTTGATAAGTTCCAATGAAAAATATATAAACTGCTTTAAAAACAACAGAAATTTTTGCTTGTCAATACTTTGCAATTTTCGCGTTTTTTTGGTTTTCCTGAATCTCATGACAGGCAGACAAATCGACTATATTGTTTCCTTAATAAATACTTTTATTACATGATAAAAGCATACAACATGCTATTAATGTAACATTTTAAATCAGCAAACATTTAAAAAATTTAAATTATGTAAAAAAAGTTACAAAGTAGCAACGATACAATACCTTGATAAAAATTTGTTTTAGCAATTTTATTTTTCGAAAAAGTTAAAACACATACTGTTGTTATGTTATTCATAATGGCGGCGAAAATATAAATATAAATATAGGGCAGGACACAGAGAACACAGCTTTCTAATCTAGGCCTTTATTTACATGTTTAACACACAGTATAGCTCGTGGTACAATAAACGAGGACAATCGACAGAATGATAATGGAAATGTTTACATAGAACATAGTCTTTTACTAAATCATGACAAAGTGTATTTTCATACAGTATCAAATAGTACATATACTTTAGATTAATTCTAACACCCCTCATAAATCTAAAGTATACCTCTAATGTTTTCAAATTTTAACAATCTACCTTTTGATACAGGTTTAGTAAATATATCAGATACATTGTCTTCAAACTTTACATACTTTAAATCTACAATACCATTTTGAATTTCATTCCTAATAAAATGATACCTAATATCTATATGTTTAGACCTCTGGTGATGTACAGGATTTTTAGCTAATGAAATAGCACCTTGATTATCAACATTTACAATAACACTTTCTATGTTAAAACCCTGCATGTCAAATAACAATTGTCTTAAAAATTTAGCTTCTTGTATACAGTAAGTTAATGCCATATATTCAGCTTCACATGTTGACAATGCAACAACCCATTGCTTTTTGCTTTTCCATGAAATTAGAGGTCCATTATTTTTAATTGAAAACCATAACCACTAATACTAAATCTATCTTCTAATGAACCCCTCTCTGAATCACAATAACCAATTAATTTTAACTGCTCATTTGACTTACAAAATTTCAAATCATAATTTATAGTACCTTTTAAATATTTTAATACATGCTTAGTAAATATTTTAATACATGCTTAGTAAATGTGCATTATTTGGTTTAATCATATACTGAGATAAAAAGTTTACATAAAAACATATATTAATGTCTAATACAACTCATCAAATAAATTAAACTACATACAATTTCTCTGTACTGTCTCTTCAAAACTTTTTAGAGCTACTTTAAATTCACTAAATGTCATGGCTTTCTCTTTCTGAATAATTACCGTCGAAAAAGTTCTTACCCTGAAGGTAGGCCTTTCAAAACCATAGCTATAAGTAAACTATCACTTACAGTTTCACCTACTGATTTCAAAAATGTAGCTGCTGTTTATTTCTATGTAGTTTTCTTACAAAAGTTTCTTAAGTTTCTTTAAATTTTTCTCTCTCGAATAATTTAAGTTATTAAAAAACTTTAAACAATAATATATTCTCATAATAACAAACTTTTTTAAAGCAAACTTTTCAATATGTGAACAACAAAATTTGTAATTTAATTCATTTTTAATTTTATTAACAATAGAAGAAGTTATGTTGATTTGATTAAAACTTTTATTAAATTCTTTGCAAAAAATCTTTTCGCATGCTTTAAAAAAAAAATGAAGAAGTTATTTGAGCACATAATTAACCTTTGGTTCTCTGGTAAATGTTCATATTGTTTTAGTCTTGTAAATAAATATTCATCATTTAATATATTAGATACAGATGTTAAGTCGCACACAGTACAGACCTTTGATTTATGAAAAGTTAATATTTTTTTGGCTAAAGCCCCACAGACATATCTCATACCATTGAGCTCATTTTCATCTCCTAAACGTGTTGAATGGAAAAAAATTTCACACCTGTTTGACAGTGGAACATTGCAATTATCGTTATTACTCACATTACAGTCATGGTAATCATCATTATTACTCACATTACAGTCATTAATATTAATTAGTCCTGATGACAAAAAATTATGTGAATCATCATCTTCACAGTTTTTTAATGTGCTAATTTTTACAAGAGAATTAACTGCAGCTCTTTTAAATAGGGATTCAAATTGGGAACAAGTTGGATTGTCACTCCAACCTCCAGATCCTCTAATATCCCCAAAGCAATTTTCCAAAGGATCTTGACATAGCCTGCGGGTGTAAATGTATTGAAAGTTGAAGGCCTTCAACTCTTGTAAAAGCAAACTGCACACCGTTGATCGCTTGAATCCATCCCCAACAAATCTAAACCGAGATGTAATCATCTTCTGTCCTTCAAAATCTCTAAATATTTTCCAACCTTTAATCCACTTTTTCATTTCTGATAGAAATGACCATCCCTCACTTTCAACATATAGTTCTTTATGATAATGGTGTTCTTCCCTTCTGTGAAGGGGATGAGTTTAAAACGTCAAACAATGTATTCATATTTGAACAAAACTGTGCTGTAGCAAAACTCTCTTCATCAATTATTCCTTCCTGTCGCATTTTTAACAAAGCAATACTTTACAGAGCGACTTAAGATCTGAGCTGCCAGTTTCACTCTCATTTTACCGCCAAAGGGAGATAAATTTATATGAGCCTCTTTTATTTTTGGCTTATAGGAGAAATTGCACTGCAGGCTTTTATTATAAGCATCTTTTATATGTTTCCACTGTACAATTCCCTCATTTGTAGAAACATAATTAGAAAATATAGCATTTCTAGTGCTTTTTAATAAATGAGGAACGTCTGGAATAACAATAATTTTATTATTACCAAACTGAAAGTGAGGCTTGGATTGTGTCACACCCAGATTCTTAAATAGAAGAGAAAAATTACTCGCTTGATCGGTTGTTACACAAATTACCCTAAGCCCAATTTCGTCCAATTTAGATATACACTTCATCATCAGAGAATGCAAATCTGTTACTTTTACTGGTCCAGAACTAAACACATATCCAATTAATTGCTTCCAATTTCCACTTATACTTCTAATCATAAAACAAAGAGCAGATGTTGCTGGATTGCAGGTCCTTTTCCCATAGCCAAAATCTTCCAAACCCATTATGCAATCACTACGAAGATTAAGGAGCAAATTTTTTTTCAAACTTATTTCATCCATTAGGAGAATAACAAATTTATCAGATTCCCTCAAGTTAATCACTGCGTTCTTAATGCAAATGTTCAGATGGTGATCAAATCCTGGCTTAACGGAAGCTAAATTAAGAAATCTTACTAATGTGTCAGTTGAAGGAAATTTATATGTCCTTGGGCTTTTAAGATAAATTGTGAGACATAAATTTTTCATTGCTCCTGACCACTGCTGTTTTCTACTAAGCTGTGTTTTAATTATTTCAGATGTTAAAATGGGTAGATGGTCATTGCAAAATACCTTAACATCATTTTCCGTTACATTTGATGATTGACATTTCATCTTCCTTAAAGTCGACTTTAGACTAGCATTTCTAACTTTTTTAAATATTTAATATGGCATGCTTTTCTGTGAACTTCCTTCCTAAGACGAATTTTCCTAGGCGTGTTAGATGTATTGGAAGAGCACTGGATGCCAATGCTTTTGCTGGGAAATTGCACTGTATTCCCTTCTCGAAAAGATTCACGATATGAGATATTGCACTGTGTAGCAACATTTCTTGATCAATTTCAATGACTCTGTATAATTGCACTGGATTCCCTTGTCAAATGATTCACGATATGAGATATGAGCACTGTGTAGCAACATTGTTGAACAATTTCGAATGACGCTGTATATATATATATATATATATATATATATATATATATATATATATATATATATATATATATATATATATATATATATATATATATATATATATAATATATATATATATATATATATATATATATATATATATATATATATATATAATATATATATATATAATATATATATATATATATATATATATATATATATATATATACAAATCCTATATCACCACATTTAATTATATATTTAAAAATTCAAAATGTTAAAAAATTGAAAAGATATGTACAAATTTCAAATGTTAAAAAACTAAAAAGGTAAAATGTTACAACCGAACCACGCCTCTTCTTTTTCAAAAAAAAAAAAAAAAAAAAAAAATGAAAGTTTAGAAATTGAAGCTTTATGCCACACTCTATCGAAGGCTGTCGATATGTCTAACGTCACAACAAAATATTCACCGAAATATCGAAAAGCAGTTAACCGAGGATCAGAGAGAAGAAAAATACCTCCAATAGTGTTTTTTTTAGGAAAGTCATACTGCGGTCAGAGATAAGATCAGAAGAATTGAGATGCTTTCAAATCTTCCTGTACAGAATAGATTCGATAAATTAGGAAGACTGTTGGTTAAAGAAATAGGACGATAGTTAGAGGTCTGAAGGTTTCCAACAAGAAGGTCGAAGGAAAAAATCAGAGACGAAATAATTTACCATAAGAAAGGTGCAAGCTCAGAAGCACATGTTTTGAAAACTACAGTAGGTGCCGTCATGATCTAATGTATTATAATTTTGCTCTCAAAGAGAGCAAAATTAGAAAAAAAATTACAATATTTGGTATAAATGAGTTGGAGGAGGAATAGCTCCGGAATCGTGTAAAGTGGAATTAGAGGAAAAAGTTTTAGAGAAGAGTTCTGTTTTAGCAGAAGGTAAGACCGCAGGTGTGCAGTCAGAAGATATAGGAGGAAGCAAAGAGAAAAAAGCATAGTTTGTATTGACATTTTTTTTTTTTTTTTTGGAAAATGTCAGAAAGGGCATGGAAAGTAGAACCAGAAAGATTATTGTATTTTCTGCTGGAGAAGAGTTTTTGATGTTACTAAGAATATATTTTGCTCGATTTTGGGATGAAATATAAATTACACGAGTTTCTAGAGTTTAAAGACGACGGTAATTCCTGGAGGAAGTGTCCTTGAAACAAATAGCACGAGAACAAGCAGAGTTTTTCTCTTTTTTTTTTAACCAAAATATGTCTAGTTTAGTGGAAGTTAATGAATATAGAATGTACTCCTCCATGCCAGAGAGAATCACTTCCGAGAGACTCTTCCCGCGGAAACAATAATAATCATTTCACGGGAAATCAAAAAGTACAACCACAAGTCTAAACATTTTGATGTACCGAATAAATACAAACGTTTCCTCGCAATACTCAGAGATCCTTCCCTCGGAAGACTTGGAGGCAGAACAGAATACCGAGGTAAGGAGGTGTTCGGATGAACCCAGAAGTGGAAAGAGTTTAACAGTATAAGGAGAAGGATTAGAAGTTAAGAAAAAGTTCTAGAATGTTGAGTTCATCCCCAAGGCAACCAGAGAAACGTGTACAAATACGAATGGTAAAAAAAAAAAAAAAAAAAAAAAAAACAAACTTGGAAAGAAATTTAAAGCGTGTAAATTTAAAACTTATATGTTTAACTTAAAAAAAAAAAAAAAAAAAAAATCTCCTTTTGGAATTACTTACTTGGCTCTAATTCCTCTACTTGTGTATTAATATTTTCTAACTTCGATTCTGAAGAAGTAACGTGACATGGGACACCTTTATATATATATATATATATATATATATATATATATATATATATATATATATATATATATATATATATATATATATATATATATATATATATATATATATATATATATATATATATATATATATATATATATATATATATATATATATATATATATATAATATATATATATATATATATATATATATATATATAAATATATAATATATATATAAAATCACGAATTATATTGAAAAAAAATTTTTTCTTTATAGTAGGCAATGGAAAGGAGACCAGAGGGAATTGATAAGAAAATTAAAAAGAAATTATGAAATCTGGATGTAAGAAAACACTCGGTAATAGGATTGTGAAATTTTGGATTGGTATGTCTTTGGAAGTTCTTGTTGTGATTCACTTGAAACATTTAAGAAAAGGTTAAATAGTTATATCGATTGAGTAGATATCAAATAAACTGATAGGCAGGTTTATATTTAGCTTCTGATAATATTTTGGGGAACTGATGATGGATGATCTGGGTACAATATATATATATATATATATATATATATATATATATATATATATATATATATATATATATATATATATATATATATATATATATATATATATATATATATATATATATATATATATATATGGCGATACCGTTCCGCAGCCAGATAAGCCTAACGGGATTTTGATTTGCAATTGCAAATCATCCCGCTCAAATTAATCTCACGCTCTTTCCTGACACCGATTTTTATGAGGGTCAATCAGGCTTAAATCGGCTTGAAATCGGGGAGAGGGGTAAGTGTTGGAACTATGAATCGATAAAAGAATGTCAGAAAGGCACCTGAGAATGCAATATCGCGCGCAATTACAGAAAAAACAGTTAGGCTTATCTGGCTGTGGAACTCGCAATATATATATATATATATATATATATATATATATATATATATATATATATATATATATATATATATATATATATATATATATATATATATATATATATTATATTATATATATATATTTCGCCATCAAATAATTCCCTTACAAACATACCCATTCTTATCCTTTCAACCCCTTTCACCACCGCCCTCCATCTCACTCTGTCCTCCGCAAGTCTTCTACCCTCTTCTAAACTCAAATTCCTTCCACCCAAAATCTCTCTAACTCCATCCATCCATCTCCACTTTGGCCTTCCCCTCCCCCTACCACCTTCCACCTCGGATCTAAGTACCTTGCCCACCATTCTGTCCTCATTCATTCTACACATATGTCCAAACCATTTTAGCACACCTTCCTCTTCTCTAGCAATTAAACCCCTCTTCCATTTACACATCTCTCTTATTCTGTCATTTCTAATATATATATATATATATATATATATATATATATATATATATATATATATATATATATATATATATATATATATATATATATATATATATATATATATATATATATATATATATATATATAATATATATATATATATATATATTCTTACATCCAGATTTCAAATATTTGTTTAGAATGTCATCGTGTGGATGAGCTTGAAAGCAGATTGGAAGAAGAAAATTTAGGAACGTTATAAGGAAAACAGAAGAGAAGAAAAGTGAAGAGAAGAGAAGGCTATTGGATCTAAGGCATCAAGATCATCTTAAAGTTACAGAGTTTGTTTAGAAAATTATGCGTATATTGAACGAAGGTAAAAAGAATTTGATTTTTCAATACATTTTAGTATTTTTTTTTGAAAGTAAATTAAAAGAAATTTAATAAAATTATTTTTAAAATATGTGGTGAAGCAACACATCTTTCGGCATTTAAATGGAATATTAAATATTTAAAAAAAAAATGAGTTGGGATAAAGGATAGCTATTTTGACGTAGTCAGGACAAATCAAGAATAGCTCTTCGCATGGTTCTAGAGGGTGGGACCCTTTTTAACCAATTTTTTTCTTTAGACGTACTGTTGCAGGAATATAAATATTTCTGCAATAGTCACCACCTTGCATAAAATAAATTAAAGATAAAATATATTTAAAGAGTATTTTGTACAGGATATTTAAAAGCCAAATTTTCTACCGAACATTTTGCCAACTAGCACTTATACTACATTTTTTACCATTATTTGTTGGTTGGTCAATAATTATAGCAGGAGAAGAACATGGAGATTTTGATGACATGTAATGATCGTCAACAGTTTCCACGAAATTTTGTGAACAGCTTCTACAGGAATGGATGACACACTGGGTCTCTCCTCCTTCTTTGTAGAAGGAAATTACAGTGTCTCCATTTTTCATCTTTTCAACGGAAGGACCATTAATGTTAACCCAAGGGTGACCAAAGCAAGCATAATAAACATATTGAAGAACAACTCCAATGATGAAACTGGTCATAAAAAGAATACCAGACACGATACGGAATACACTATCATAATCTTTATATTCAAGATGACTCAAGCCTACGCCAAACAGAACAACATTTTCCACGAACGCCAGCACTAAAAAGAATGTCTGAAATAGAAGTTGTAAATAATAATAAGAACCTTAAGTAGTACACGTAGTAATTTATATTTTATAAAATAATATGTTACCAGCCCTGTCAAATTGTAATGAAAAAGAGGTAAATATCTCGAAAAAAGCAAACTTCATCAATTTATTGAACTTCACAAACATTATATAGAAACAGAGCTACATTTAAAAAATATAGATTCATACGTGTAAGTCCTAAGGACCAATAATAATAATAATAATAATAATAATAATAATAATAATAATAATAATAATAATAATAATAATAATAATAATAATAATAATAATAATAATAATAATAATAATAATAATAATAATAATAATAATAACAATAATAATATTTTTGAGTTCCTTTGTAGGTGAATTATTATTATTTTTTTAAGTTTCATTTCTCGAATACCTAACTATCATTTAAGCAAACACAAGATCCTAACAGAAATTTTTTTAAAAAAATAACGAAGAAATACTTCCAGTATTATAAAAAGCATTAGGTAAGTGTGATTAAATAAGGCTTTGGTAAGTATGGTGAATAATATGGTAGGTTCTGGTGAACAATCAGATAAATATAGGAAAATCGTAAAAGAGCTTCAGCAAATTAATTATTCTTCAAACCATTAAATTAGAAACTCATTTGAGTCACATTGATGTCAATCAAATTAATTTAGAAAAAAAATTTTTTTGGATTTACAGGAAGAGTTCAAAAGTATAAAAGTTCTACCCTGAATTAGAAATGTCGATTATATTTTTTCCACTTCCTATGATTCAACCCCCAGAAGCAATTTTTTCAGTCAAAAGTTCTATTACTTATCTGTTCCCAGATCTGTTGTTTTATTATGTTATAATTAACTTATTCTACCACAACTTTATTTTATCTTATTTGTGTTTGCTCCATTTATTATTTAATTATTTTAATTCAATATTTTGGGGGATTCGAAAATCTTGGAAAAGTTTTTCTAATTTAAAAACACATTGGAAAATAATTTTAATCTAAAATTAACTTCATTAAATTAAGAGATTAAAAATTAAAAATTAAGAGATTTACAATTAAATTTTTTGCCTTTCAATTTATATTAGTTGCCCTTCTGAAAAGCAGGGCTGGAGAGGCAGTACATTTTTTCCCGGTTCCGCCCCTTTCCAGACAAAAATAATTTCTGCTTCATTTACACAAAGAAAGTCTTTACTTCTAAATTATGAAAATTATTGAGTATGATAAAAAAGAATGGTTCTTACTAACTTCTTTAATTTCTACAAGTTTGAAAAATATTTTCTAACAAATGAATTTTTTTTATCTGTTCAGGCTCGGCTTATACAATATTAAAACCAATAAAACTCTAGCTTACTGTCTCATTTTTTTCGAGCAATTCCTATTCATTCTATCTCATACATATACAATTTTCTTAAATTTTAACAAGTCACAAGTTTACCCCTACCAAAACGACATATTTCAGGAGTAAGACTTCCATTCTTAAAGCACTCATATTTTATGTTCGTACACACTATAGAATTTTCAAATCTATCATGTAAATTTATTAAATTACCATAAACCAGATAATTCTTTCCAAAAGATTTACTTTTTTAAAATTCTTTATTAACTTACTTTAGTACTCCGTATTTAAGTATTTAACATTTATAAATTTAGGATTCAAAAGCATTGTACCTACACATATTTGATAAAATCAAATTTGAAAATCATTAAAATAATTTAACACTACTAAACAAACCTGAATAAAGAAGGAGGAATGACGTGGTGAAATATAATCCCTTTCTTCTTGAGGACGTTGAATTCGGAAGTAGACAAAAGTAGAAGTAAAAGTGCCAAGTATGACATAAAAATAAGGCCTAATATACGAGCATCCAAACAGAAAATTTCTTGGTACCTTGGTTTTTTTCTCAAGCATTACTTTTGCAATAAAAACAATTAAGTAGTGCACTCCAAGGACAACGAAAATTCTCCAAGTGTAAGCTAAGGTGAAGACTGTACAAGCGATTGCTCTTGAAATTATCTGAAACATATATATAATAAAATCAGTATGTATGTAATTTAATTAATTAATTAATTAATATTTAAATGAAATAAAGTTTACAAAGCAAAAGCAAAATCACAAACCAAGCGTTCGTTAAAAAAAACAATCAATTCAAAAATAAAATTCAAATTCAATTCACCTGAAAAAATATGGCAAACAGCAGTGGTAAGGACGATAGGATTTTTAAACCTCCTAATTTACAATATCTGTGATAAGCTGTGAAAGCCCATGTCAATGAAACCAGAGAGATTAAAACAGAAAGAGCTTGCTTTAACAGGCGTGTTTCACAGTCATTTGTTGGAGATAATGATAAGATGGATCCCAAAGTAATTTTATCAAAATTAAGCTGAAACAACATTTACTCAGTAAATTACAGAACTTAGGTTATTAAAGTAAAACACAAATTAAAATTATAATTATACCTGTTTCAGATTATTGTATTGAGTTCCTAAAATGTACAGCTGTAAAACTAACTGAAAAGTTGATTCTAAAGACGCTTCTATTACATTATTGATGGCTACCCTCATTTGAGAAACATGTTTTAAGTTGGAATACTCTCTTAATCGATCTCCAGAAGGTTGAATAACAGATGTATCCTCATCAAGATGCTGTTTAAAAACATGAATTATTTAATGAAAAAAAATTAAAATAAAATAAAATAAACATATTTCAAAATACACTTAACGCTAGCTTACATTAACCGAGATCTCAGATGTTTTGGTCATATAGTGGATTTCTGCATAAGTGTTTTCCATAAAGCTTACAATTGGACCAAGAGGTGTAGTAAACAGAAAGAAATACAATATTCCACGCAGAATTTTAGGTATTTTATCGAAACCTGGGAAAATATCTTGCTGAGTAAGGTGAATACCAAAATTCCATATCCCAAGAAATATCATAGGACACAGCAGAAAAAATACGGTCAGTGTGAAATTAATCTTACTTTGAGATTCTGTGATGTATCTGAACAATTCAAATGGCTGAAATATCAGTAAAATAGATCAATTCATTTTTATATGCAACAAGATTAAAGGACTAAATAAAGGATCAGATCTAGTATCAATTAATCTACATTATAATGATGAAAATTGAATTACATTGAAAGAGTGAAGCAACTATTGTGATATTTAGTGATATAATTAATTTTTAATCAGAACAGTAACTAAGCTATTATAACTTTTAAAAATTTTTATTTTAATTTGTTAAACATTGTGAAAATAAACAATTTATAATTAACAAACATACAATTTTGAAAAAAAAAAAAAAAATAAGTAAATAATTTTATAGTTAATAAATTAAATAGGCTACAATATGCAAGCTTAGGCTAGGTTATACAGTTCAATTGTTCCATTATAACTAAGATATTAAAGTGTAATCTCGCCTTTCAGCTACTTTGAAAAAAATTTGCGATGCCTCCAAGAAGAAATAGAAATAAGGGTTCAAACGCAAAATTAGACTCTTCCAAATCTGGAATTTCTGTGCATCCTGTAATGTAGATACCAAAAGAAAAGCTCATACAACAGATAAAGGTGACACAGAAAGATGTTATCATTC
>SEYY01017572.1:0-2500 GCA_009176605.1 Armadillidium nasatum
TCGATTCATTGAGATAATTGTTGACTAAAGGTTGCTTCTTTGCCTCTATTATGTTACTAGAATTGTTACTGCTTTTGCTTTGCTATACTTTTTGCTTGACGTGTGGATTGTTCATCTGCATATGCAAGTCATAACGATCCAGAATGTACGAAACTGTCCACGAAAGATGCAGAAGGCTCCACAAACTCATAATGCTGCCACCGATAACTATATACGACTTTGGGAATTTGAAAAGGAGTGACATTTTTAAAAACTAATCAAAATCAAACCCTTTATCATAACTTTTTAAGCAAAAGCTCAACCATTTCTGGTACAAGAAATCATATATATTAAAAGTCAAAAAATCATACCTAATATATATATATATATATAATATATATATATATATATATATATATATAATATATATGAGTGTTTACCATGGAGACTAATGATATGACAGAGAAGATCATTGTAGCATAAAATCGCGCATTGCATCAAACCAGCTTTAGCACTTGAGAGCTTCGTCACAAGATCAGATTCTAAAATCTCAGAATCAGGGCTTAATTTATGCCATTATATATAATATATATTATATATATATATATATATATATATATATATATATATATACTACTATATAATATATTATATATATATATATATATATATATATATATATACTATATATTATATATATATATATATATATATATATATATATATAATATATATAATAATATATATATATATATATATATATATATATGATAATATATATATATATATATATATATACTATATATATATATATATATATATATATAAATATATATATATATATATATATATATATATATATATATATATATATATATACTATATATAATATATATATATATATATATATATATATATATATATATATATATATATATATATGATATATATATATATATATATATATCATATATATATATATATATATATATATATATATATATATATATATATATATATATATATATATATATATATATATATATATATATAATATATAGATATATATATATATATATAATATATATATATATATATATATAATAATACAGTAGGAATATAATATTTTTTACTTATTTGTCTTTCTGAAAGTGAAAATTAAACTGATTGAAAAAAACTAAAATTTTAGTTGCTCTTACAAACATTTTTTAAAGTTACAAACTTATTTTTTCCTTTTTTTTTAAGTTTGATATATATATGACTTAAATTTTATTTTTATTTTTAAATCTGCTTCAAATTTGGAAAAAAAATTTTTAATTTAATTTTTTTTTTTTTTTTTTTTAATAAAAACAAATGTAAAGGATGTAAATTCTCATTATATTTCGGTTAGTCCTTTAAAAATTATAGAAACGTTAATCCCCTATGCATTTTATTCGTTATTTTCCTGTATAAGCCACCAACACCAAATCTAATCTGAAATCTTTGCAGGAAAGAGAAAATACATTTTCCTATAAGTGAAGAACGCTTAAAGAAACATATGTGATAACAGAATTGATGAGAATTATCATTATTATGTAAGTTCTGTTATTGTATTGAGTTACAATTCTCCATAAGAGTATAGGGACGCTTAATTCATTGAATTAGTAGATAGATGACACAAAGGTATACTAATAATATTCTTCAATCTATTGTTACAACGTTTGCTCTAATTCTAGATGAAAATTTTATTCTAATGGACAACTGTCGCCGAGCACCTTTGGTCATGTTGGCTACTACGATACATTCTTAGAATAGAATGTAGAAATTTTGGGGTTTTTAACGATATCTATTGATTTCAATCCTATAAAACACATATTGGGTCACCGAGCATTTATAATCAAATTTGGATAGTTCTTCTACTTGTCAGTTTCCGTGCAAAAAACAGTTTGCATCCAAAGTTCTGGACCCGGTTCCAGCTTGGAATATTACTTGTAACTGTAGTTCTAGTTATAGTTCTACGAATCTTCTTCTACGGATTCTTATTTCACACTCTGTTAAAAGTGTCTCTTATCATCAAAATTACTTTAAATTGTCATATCAATATTTGATGAAAGGTCTTCAATAATTATCTTTGAAATGATAAATAATTAAGCACTAGAATTATCTAAGATTGATCAATTAAAAAGACACAAATGGCTATAATTATGGGGAATTTTCATTTTAAAGTTACGTACGATACATTATTAATTTAAATATAATCCAACTATTTGACTGAAATCGATCACACTGCTTAATCGATATAATTTGTAGATCAAATTCTTTTACCGATTATTTTTCTCATTTAGGTCGAATATCGATATATCGACATAAGAAAGCTAACCTTTTACTGAATGTAGTCATTTAAGAAATTTGAGCCAATAATAGTAGATAAATATGAAGCAACAAAATATTTAACGTTTACATGCATAATTAAGTTTTAAATATATTATATATATATAATAATATTATATATATATATTAATATATATATATATATATATAT
>SEYY01017573.1:0-12500 GCA_009176605.1 Armadillidium nasatum
TTCACTAAAACCATATATTGATTACATAAGACATATATCATACTAAAATCAATGATTGATGGAATAAAATGTAAAAAAGAATGACCTGAAAATCACTCACTATAATGTTCTGGTCTGTTACAACAAATATTTTATATAAATATCTTTAAATCATCTAAGATCAGAGAATTTTCCTGAAACTTAAGTTTAAAACTTCATTGCCATTTCTAATTCATAAATGGAAACCTTCATCCTTTTTAACTAAAATTAAAATATATTTGTTTTGTAAACTCAGTAGAATGGGAGGTTTCTGTTATAAATATCCATTAATAATGTAGCCTACCAGTATTTTTAAAAGATTTCACCTTTTGAAAGAAACATTTTAAACATTTTTTTTCCTATTACATAATCTTTTCTGTTTATAAATAATGATTCTCTAAATGAAAATAAAGTGGTGAGTTTATATCAAACAACTTTCATTACAATGTAGAAAACATATTAAAATATACTTACCCTTGCAACAACTCTAATTGGCACTTCCATGATGAGTTCAAATTTTAATAATTCTAGTCAAGCTTCATACTAAAATATTTCTAGATTTGGCAATAAAAAAATATAATTCTAAGAAGCTAGGTAACTATGGTAATCTCAATAGACAATAAATTAATATGTATACCATATTCAAGCTTTGATGTGTAATTTGAAAATTTCAGTGATCACATAGTAAAAATAAACAAATCTAAATTCCTGTTAAAAGAAAGTTTACATAGAGAAATAATTAAAAATGTATGGTAAGTTATAATTAACGATGGGTGAAGAATATAAATTTGAAAACATCTTCAGGAAATATCAATACAAATAAAAGTACATATCAGCAATTTACTGTTTCACACTTTATCAGTTTTTTAGTATGTGATTTCATTATAGCTAGACAATAGAGATATTTAAAAAGTACATTTTAGTATTTTTTTTTTTATTGAACTAGTAATTTTATTTTCAAAAGCAAGTAATAAAAATATTAGAATACTGCATGTGAAGTAACATTTTGTAAACGGTTTCTTTTTAATATATACGGTTATATAATATATATATAATATATATATATATATATATATATATATATATATATATATATATATATATATATATATATATATATATATATAACCTAAACAATCAAATATCAACCCTAATAAAAACTCACACAACCAACAACTACCAAAACTTCCTCATCAAAAACTTGGACAACACAAACAGCAAAAGAGTCTGGAAAACAATCCACACAATTCACAACGCAAAAAACAACACCACTTCACACTCACGAAACTCCAACCAATCCCACTACACAAACCCCATTAACTCCCAAACAACACATCAACCTACTGGCCACACACTTCGCTAAACAAAGTAGCTTACCTACCCACCCACAAAACAGGAAAATAATAAAAAACTGAAAAAGCTACGCAACAACCAAAACAACTTAAACGCCATCACACCCACAAACACTCAAAACACCATTAAAACTATCAAAAACTCTCCAGCAACAGGACCAGACAACATATCAAATATTCACCTAAAACACCTATCCATCCACACAATCACATACATAACCTCCATCTTCAACAAATCCATCCAACTCAACTATATCCCCCCCAATGGAAAAAAGCATTAATCATCCCTAAACTAAAACCTGGCAAAGACCCTTCAAACCCCTCCTCTTACCGCCCAATCTCCCTATTATCCACCATCTCAAAACTTCTTGAAAAACTAATCCTAAATTCTATCCTCCAATTCATCCCACAACAAAACTTCCAACACGGGTTCAAACCCAACCACTCCACCACCACTGCACTTACCAAATCATCATCCAACCTATAATAAACGGACTAAACCATAAGCCACATCACAAAACTATATTAATAGCAATTGACATAAACAAAGCCTTCGATACTGTCCCGAGACATAATCTTATCCATAAAATCCTCCAATCCAACATCCCAACAAATACTAAGAAATGGCTATCCAACTTCCTATCAGGAAGAACCGCCCAAATACAACAAAACGGCCATAAATCACGTACCATCAACATAAAGAAACGGAGTTCCCCAAGGAGCCATACTCTCCCCCACTCTATTCAACCTATACACAGCAGACCTCCCACAACCCCAAACAACTTTCACCCACATCAATATCATACGCCGACGACATAACTATAGCCACCACTCACAAAACCTCTCCCACCGCAACATCTCTCACACAAGACTACCTAACACAACTCCAAACTTGGCTAGTAGAAAACAGGATGACGGCATCCCCAAACAAATCCTCCATAACCCTCATAACAACAGACAAACACATATCCAACACCCACCCACAAGTCCTACTAAACAACACCCCCATACCCTTCAACAAAACCCCAAAGATTCTCGGCCTAACATTTGACTCTCACCTCACTTTCTCCAAGCACATTCAAAATACCACCTCAGCCGCAAACAGAAAACTCAACATCCTCAAAACAGTGGCCAACACAGACATACAACAACAACATACAAACCTCAATTGCAATCTACAAACAATTTATACGCCCCACCATTAACTACGCCTCCCCTGTCTGGCACCCTCTGCTCTCCGACAAAAACTTAACGACACTCCAAATAACACAAAATAAAGCCCTTCGCACCATCACCGGCTGCACACCACAACCCCTCAACAACACCTACATAACGAAACCAAGATACTACCTATAAGGAATCACCTCGAAATGATAGGCACCCAATTTTACGCAAAAACACGTCTACCCACACACCCATGTCACAATACTCTCCTCCAACCTACCCCACAAAGACTAACACAGCCTCCATCGTCCACCGGCGCCTTTTACAAACAGATCCTAAATCACATTCCCCCTCCTCCCCCCAATACCACAACAACCAAACATATACACACTCAACTAACACATTCATATATGATCAACAGACCTCCAAATAGCATCCTTAACGAACCCCCTCCCGAAATAAACCCCGACTTCAACAACCTCCCAAGACACTTACAAATCCTCACTTGCAAGATTGAGATGCGGGCACCACCCAAACTTACAACATTACAAACACAATTTCAAATTAAACCAGGCAACATCTTCCCACTTGTACTAGATGCGGAAGGGCCCCGGAGACCGTAAAACACTTTCTATTACGACTGTCCTTCCAACTCTCGCCCCAAAATCTTCTGGGGCATCACTTCTTTGAAGGATCTCTGGACGAGACGACTGCGGCAGGAAGCTTCATTAGCGAAGTGTGGCCGCCTCAACATGGGGTGGTCAGGGGGTGAGAAGGTAAAAAAAAAAAAAAAAAAGGTATATATATATATATATATATATATATATATATATATATATATATATATATATATATATATATATATATATATATATATATATATATATATATATATATATATATATATATATATAATATATATATATATATATATTGAAATAGTTTATTTTGTGTCTTCTCTCTTTTCCCCAGAAATTATATATGAACTGTATGTAAAGAATAATAAATTTGAAATAATCTTACTGACCAAACCACATAAAATAAAGTTCAAAGGAAAATTACATCTTTTATATATTAAAAAAATAAAAAGAACTGGTGCAAGACTTATCCAAGATTCGAGGCCCTGTATCACTAGGTATGTTTAAGGAAAAATTGAAATCAGTTTTCTGTATAGGAAGTTATCATTATCATTATTGCTTAGTCTCCTTTATTAAGTCAGATTTAAATTTATTTATTTGTCACCCTCTTTAAGATAGGATGGAAGTTAAAAAAATAAAAAAAAAAAAAAAAAAAAAAAAAAAAAAATAAAAAAAAAAAAAAAAGGTCAAGAACTAACATTAAATAGAAAAAGTTTAGAATAAAAGGATTTTCCTTCTAAGTGTTCTTTCCTTTTGTTTTTCCAAAGAGTCCTAATTTTAGAGACCCAGTTTAAGAGTACCAGCCTATCTAACCTAAGATATAGGAAAATCTATCTCACAAGAAGATTGTAATCCTTCTTACATCAAAGTTAATTATAATTCCTTGAAAGATTCAAGAAACCTGGTAACATTACCATTTTGAATCAGTTCTTGGCTGACAAAGGTACATCTGATTTTGGGAGTTCCACAAACAATTTATTAAATAGACAAGTTGCTTTCTTACATTTTTGCCAAGTTGTATGATCATAATATTTAGTCACTTTACAAATTGCTTCCAGATTTCAGTATTTAACAGTATTTTATGCATAACTTAAGAATACAAATAACTAACTTGGTGTTTTATTTACTTGTAAATAATTATGTAAATATGGGTTAGGTAAGTGTGAATGTTTAGGCTAGATTAATACAATTATATTATTATTAAATTATTATATTAATATTATTACTTATTATCGTTGTAACATAACTATTGCCACCACTCACGAAGACCTCTCCACCGCAACAACACTCACACAAGACTACCTAACACAACTCCAAACTTGGCTAGTAGAAAACAGGATGACGGCATCACCAAACAAATCCTCCATAACCCTCATAACAACAGACAAACACATTATCCAACACCTACCCACAAGTCCTACTAAACAACACCCCCATACCCTTCAACAAATCCCCAAAGATTCTCGGCCTAACATTTGACACTCACCTCACTTTCTCCAAACACATTCAAAATACCACCACAGCCGCAACCAGAAAACTCAACATCCTCAAAACAGTGGCCAACACTGACATACACAACAACATACAAACCTCAATTGCAATCTACAAACAATTTATACGCCCCACCATCAACTATGCCTCCCCCATCTGGCACCCTCTGCTCTCCGACCATAACTTAACGTCACTCCAAATAACACAAAATAAAGCCCTTCGCACCATTACCGGCTGCACAACCCCTACAACACCTTCATAACGAAACCAAGATACTACCTATAAGGAACCATCTCGAAATGATAGGCACCCAATTCTATGCAAAAACCCGTCTACCCACACACCCATGTCACAAAACTCTCCTCCAACCTACCAATCAAAGACTTAAACAACCTCCATCGTCCACCGGAACCTTTTACAAACGGATCCTAAATCGCATTCCCCCTCCTCCCCCCAATACCACAACAACCAAACATATACACACTCAACTAACACATTCATATATGATCAACAGACCTCCAAATAGCATCCTTAACGAACCCCCTCCCGAAATACGACTTCAACAACCTCCCAAGACACTTACAAATCTCACTAGCAAGATTGAGATGCGGGCACCACCCAAACTTACAACATTACAAACACAATTTCAATTTAAACCAGGCAACATCTTCCACTTGTACCAGATGCAAAAGGGCCCCGGAGACCGTAGATCACTTTCTTTTAGACTGTCCCTCCAACTGTCGCCCCAAAACCTTCTGGGGCATCACTTCTTTGAAAGATCTCTGGACGAGACCGACTGCGGCGGGAGGCTTCATTAGCGAAGTGTGGCCGCCTCAACAAGGGGTGGTCAGGGGGTGAGAAGGTAAAAAAAAAAAAAAAAAAAAAAGGTATATATATATATATATATATATATATATATATATATATATATATATATATATATATATATATATATATATATATATATATATATATATATATATATATATATATATATATATATATATATATATATATATATATATATATATGAAATAGTTTATTTTGTGTCTTCTCTCTTTTCCCCAGAAATTATATATGAACTGTATGTAAAGAATAATAAATTTGAAATAATCTTACTGACAAACCACATAAAATAAAGTTCAAAGGAAAATTACATCTTTTATATATTAAAAAAATAAAAAGAACTGGTGCAAGACTTATCCAAGATTCGAGGCCCTGTATCACTAGGTATGTTTAAGGAAAAATTGAAATCAGTTTTCCATATAGGAAGTTATCATTATCATTATTATTGCTTAGTCTCCTTTATTAAGTCAGATTTAAATTTATTTATTTGTCACCCTCTTTAAGATAGGAGTGAAGTTAAAAAAATAAAAAAAAAAAAAAAAAAAAAAAAAAAAAAAAAAAAAAAAGGTCAAGAACTAACATTAAATAGAAAAAGTTTAGAATAGAAGGATTTTCCTTCTAAGTGTTTCTTTCCTTTTGTTTTTCCAAAGAGTCCTAATTTTAGAGACCCAGTTTAAGAGTACCAGCCTATCTAACCTAAGATATAGGAAAATCTATCTCACAAGAAGATTGTAATCCTTCTTACATCAAAGTTAATTATAATTCCTTGAAAGATTCAAGAAACCTGGTAACATTACCATTTTGAATCAGTTCTTGGCTGACAAAGGTACATCTGATTTTGGGAGTTCCACAAACAATTTATTAAATAGACAAGTTGCTTTCTTACATTTTTGCCAAGTTGTATGATCATAATATTTTAGTCACCTTTACAAATTGCTTTCCAGATTTCAGTATTTAACAGTATTTTATGCATAACTTAAGCATACAAATAACTAACTTGGTGTTTTATTTACTTGTAAATAATTATGTAAATATGGGTCAGGTAAGTGTGAATGTTTAGGCTAGGTTTAATACAATTATATTATTATTAAATTATTATATTAAAATATTATTACTTATTATCGTTGTAATTATTATTTATTATTACTATTATTATTACTATCTGTTTTGTATATTTGTCTTTGCAAATATTATGCTTAAACCTTATTTTTTAGTTCTTGCTTGACTTCTTTACTTCTGGTAATGTTGTTTGTTTAAGTAAATCTTTAGTCTTTTGGTCTTTTCTTTCAAATTTTGTCTTAGTTTTTCTCATTTTTCATTTTTAAGTGATTTTTAAAATTTAAAAATTTTCAGCAGCAGTTTAATCCTGCCAAGAAGGAGCCCTTTCATTGAATGGGAGTGTTATGACAGGAGGTTCTTGTGCAACCTATTCAGGAAAACAAAACATGCCCATTTTGAAGAATTCAATACTCAAGAAAACAAATATTCCCTACTTGGGAGTATTTCTTGATTCTTTATAAGATGTATCTTGCCACAATATAATACAATATATATATATATATATATATATATATATATATATATATATATATATATATATATATATATATATATATATATATATATATATATTATATTATTTCATTTAACAACACTGGAGAGTACCAATATTTATTTCTGCCCAATTCTTTACAAGACATAGCCTAAGTTGCAGATGCTTGAAATCTTATTTTAAAACCCTAATTTTAATTTAGTGAATCTGAGTTTCCTACGTACTAAAATAGTGTTTCTTCAATATAAATTACATTACCAGTTTATATTCTGAAAAACAACTAAATATCAACTGACCAATATAAACTATATTAATCAATGATTTTAAGTCTTAGTTTTTTTTTTTTTTTTTTTTGTTTTAATCAGTTTTAAAAGCAAATCAAAGTGAATTTGGCATGCTGATATTACGTACTTTTTATAATAAAATTTTATAATTTTTTTTCCTTTAATTAAACAAAATTTTCTTTTATCAAATAAAAGTGGTTTAGTTGGCTTATTACATTTTCTTTAATGAATTAGTTCATTTCTTTTATGATTTGTGATTTCTATAAAATAAAAAGTACTCTGTGCTTATTCTGAACTAAAAAAATATATACATATATTATTTTTCCTTAATTGATATATTAATATCAGTTTATATATATATATATATATATATATATATATATATATATATATATATATATATATATATATATATATATATATATATATATATATATACTCTTATTACATTATCTTTAAAGAATTATTACACAAAGTCTATATTAAAATATTAATAAAAATATCACAATATATTCCTCTATGAATTAATGCATAAAGGCTACACACATTCAAAAATGGGTACCATATTTCTTAAACTTAAACATACTTTCTACACTTTAAATTGAATTTGCAGTAAAGCTTACTTTATGATTTGACCAATGTCAAAATTGCCAGGATCTATTATAAATTTTATTATTTTGACAATATGTCAGGATACTGGTGACTTGTTTTTCATGCTATTTGTTTGATTAATAAACTGCCTGTGCATGAGTAGTTATACAGTCAAAATGCCAAAATATAAATCTAATACAAACTAGGGGTGCACCGATAAGCCAAGTAGCTGATTACCGATTAATCAGCCTTGGAAATTGGCTGATTACTAATTAAATAAATTAATACTGAGAAAAAGCAGTTATCAACATTATTATTTATTACTAATAACTATGCATATTTTCATTATTAATGTAAATCATTTTTACTGCTTACGTTTCAGATATATTAAAAAATAAAAATTTAAAATTTTAAAGATAACTCTAGATTCTAGAATCTCGATTATAGAGATATAAATAATTAAATATTAATCACACTTTATAACGCAAGCAGTATGTCAACCAGTTATTATTGGAAGTATTTTGATGTAAATATATTTGTAAATTATGTAAAGCCACCATATCAAGAGGTGGCAAATCTGCAAAAAGTTATACAATGACAAATATGTTGAACCACATTAAGAAAATTCATTCAGATGAAGCAAAAGCTGAAACGGATAAGCTGAAAAGGCAATATGATTGGTCACAGCCAAGTACTTCAGAAGCAAGTTGCAGCAACTATGAGCCTCCAAAAAAAGTTCAACCAACTATACAATCAGTTTTAGAAAAGAGTAAAATTTGGAATATTAACGATCACAAGTCCCAAGAGATACATTATTTGATAGGAGAAATGATAGCTGTTGATATTCAACCATATTCTTTAACATCTGACATTGGATTCCAAAGGCTTATTGCAAAACTCTGTCCTTATTACAGAATTCCATAAAAAAAAATTTTCACAGACAAAATAATCCCAGATATATTTATGAAAGTAAAAGCAAAAATTCAGACATCGTTCGATGAAATTAGTAGTCTTCCTTTGACCACAGACATTTGGACAGCTTCAACAAATAATGCTCCATTTCTGAGTGTGACAGGCCATTGGCTTTCAGATGAGTTTGAACAATGTAGAGCTGTGCTTAGAGTTGTTCCTTTCCCTGGTTCACATACAGCTGAAATAATAAGTGAACAACTACACATTGTTCTGGATGAGTATAAGATCTCCAAAAAAATTTTTCTTGTACTATGAGATTCCGCCGCAAATATGGTTGGTGGTATAAGGGAGTGTGGTGTACAGTCACTATAATATTTCATACACACATTGCAACTTTCAGTAAATGAATCAATATTTTCGCAAAAGGCTGTGAGAAATATAATTGCAATTAGCAGAAAAATAGTCTCACACTTTAATCATTCTCCATTAGCATTAGCGATTTGCAAATTAACCGAAATCCAGGAGCAGCTTAAATTAGACAAACAAACTGATTCAAGATGTGTCTACTCGATTGGAATTCAACATATTATATGCTGAAAAGAAATTTAGAACAGCAAAAAGCTCTTATAATGTATGCTGTTAAAATAACATTCCAACTTTATCAAGTTACCAATGGATAATTGTTGAAAAAGTTGTCCAGTTATTAAGTCCATTTGAAGACATCAGCAAAGAATCAAGTAACAGAACATCAACTATATCAATGATAATCCCTACAATATTAGCTCTCAGATTATTTCTATTAAAAGCTACCAAACCTACTGGTGAATTTAGTGGAATTATTTCAACTGTTGAAGAATTCAGTGCATCAACTGAAAAAAGATTTGCATCATATATAAATGAAAAATTTCTGTGCTTGGCTACTTTTCTCGATCCCAGAATTTAAAAATTCTACACATAATTGGAGGGTATATGTGAATTTTTAGACCAGCTTGTGACTAAGATTAACTGGCAGATTTGTAGAGAGAGTTGGTTCATTGTAAGGGCTGTTTTATTTTTATCTTACTTTGCATGAATGAATGAACTGATTAGGATAGGATAGACCTTGTCTTTCTTTGTTGCCTGCATTAGTATTAACATTATTTGTTTCTGATGTTATAATGTATTTTACTAAGTAGCTTGGAGTTTCAAACAGATGTGAGCATAATGCCAATGTTAGTAAGAAATCAATTTTGATTAAAATAAATAGTATAAAATTACTAAATACATTAGAACAACAGTTTTTACTATTAATTCCATTTTATAAAATAATTAAAAAAAAATTCAATGGAACTAATAAGAAACCATTATAAAGAATTTGTGGGCCTATAACAAAAATAAACTAAACATAAGACAAGAGTAGCAATGGACTTACACCTTCAGCTATCCAACAAATTCTTCGGAATGAAAATATTTCGTAAAATAATACCAAAGTTTACCATACTTTGATAATACTAACAAAGTATTCCTTTATGAAATGTAAATAAGTAGAGACAACAAAATTTAAGCAATTAAACTGATAAATGCAGTAACATGTTGTGATTTTCTTTTTTTACGTTTTTCATTATCTATTTTCCAAGTTTTGTGTCAATTACATATTCTTTGCAGCGAAGGCTAAGTTGAGCACTAAAAGAAATTAAAATTTTCCAGTAGGTGTTCTGTAGCAGAAGCTCAATATAATGGTAACAGGTATGAAAGGCAGATTTCAAGTCCATACAATAGTTGTATAGGATTATGAAGTTTCAAAGTTTTCTGGATATATTACTAGAGTGTCACTGTTTATATAGGCAAACACTCCACTCTTCAGCAGAAATATTACCTTAAGGTTATTAGGAAAGGAATCCCTTGGATTTGTGTTTCTCAGACATAGGTAAAATGCTGGAATGATGTTCAACAGATCCGAAATTATCAAGTAGGCCACGGACATAAGGAAAACTAATAGAAACGCTACTTTTACGCCCTCCGCAATTTGTAAGACCTTGCGAACCTTCAATTTAAGGAATGAAACTACCAACAGACGCAAACTGACTCAAAAATAATAATAATAATAATAATAATAATAATAATAATAATAATAATAATTAATAATAATAATAATAATATAATAATAATAATAATAATAATAATAATAATAATAATAATAATAATAATAAAATAATAATAATAATAATAATAATAATAATAATAATAATAATAATAATAATAATAATAATAATAATAATAATAATAATAATAATAATAATAATAATAATAAACTAATTTTGCGACAACGAATAAACTTTATATTTAAATACTCATTAATTTACATCATTGAATATGTGTGGTATAATTTGCAGTTGAATGTTACTACACTATTATAACACCGATGACGCTACTGATATTTTTAACTTAGAAAATTTTCACAACACATAATACATTTCTTAATTTAACTAAGCATGAATTGATATATTTACCGAGCTTAGCTTGTAATCACTGGATGACATCTAACTTCTTTTTTGACAAAAAATTATGTTTCAAAGCTAATTCTTTGACCATGGGAATCCCTTCCCAAAATGCAACACCAGCGGATGATTACTTAGATTATTCGAAACCATCTGACTCTCTATTTGCCCAACTAACATTAAACCATCTTTATACAAATGTTATATATATATATATATATATATATATATATATATATATATATATATATATATATATATATATATATATATATATATATATATATATATATATATATATATATATATATATATATATATATATATATTATATAGGTTGAGTCAAAAGCTATGAGATTAATAAACTGTCCCCTACTTTCAAACTCTCTTGACCCTCTGTCCCTGCGACGTGACGTTGGCGCGCTATCTCTTTTCTACAGGTACTACAATAGCAGGTGCTCGAGGGAATTGGCCTCTCGCATTCCTCCACCGTTGCGTCGTCCTCGTTGCACGAGGGGTGCCCTGCTTTCGCACCAATTTTGTGTGGACGTAGGAAATCCCAGGCTAGCCCGTTGTGGTACCTCCTTCTTTCCAGCCACCTCTATTCTGTGGAATTCTCTACCATCTTCTATTTTTCCAACTGTATTTAATCTTCCACTCTTCAAGTCTTCCGTCTGCGCCCACCTGAGGGCTGTGCGTTAGGTGTGTGTGTTTGTGTGAGTTTGTCCTTGTGTGTGTGCCCCCTCCTTGAAAAGGGCTCTGCCCGTGAGTGGTGGCGTTTTGTAAAAAAAAAAAAAAAAAATATATATATATATATATATATATATATATATATATATATAATATATATATATATATATATATATATATATATATATATATATATATATATATATATATATATATATATATATATATATATATATATATATATAGGAACCGACCGGGGCCCCGGCCAAAAATCAAGGAAAACCGGGGTTGCCGGCCGGGGTTAAAATGGCAAATTATACTTAAACATTTTTTTTTTTTTTAATTTTCAGCCGATTCTGCTGAAACTTTCAGTTATATAGATTTTTTACCGGTAAGAAAAGTCCATTTCTAGCGTTTTTCCGAGTCTATTACGGTTAAAAGTTTTTTTTTTTTATGAAATTTTACCCTTTTTTAATTGAATGGCG
>SEYY01017573.1:22500-24325 GCA_009176605.1 Armadillidium nasatum
TCACTTTACCTGTCGACGATTTGGTCAAGCTTCATAGTAGGTCCGTAGGGTAATCTGTAGAACACAATATTTTTAAAACTTGTTTTAGGCTAAAAATAATAAAAATATAAAAAAAAAAAAAAAAAAAAAAAAATATTATATATAAATATATATATATATATATATATATATATATATATATATATATATATAATATATATATATATATATATAATATATATATATATATAAAAATGGTTTACAATATTTTTTTTTAAATAAAAATAAAATAAAAAAAAGAAAAAAAAAAAAAATTTTTTTTTTTTTTTTTATATAAATTTTTTTTCTGAAAAACCAGTCGTCTCCCTATCAATAACACTAAATTTTATTTATCAAATCAAGGTGCTTTATCACTAATATTTTCTTGTTACACAAAACAGCAATGAAACTCCCCTCGGGTTTTCAATAGCCACTTCAGCTCTTTTCAAGTCGTCTAAAACCATCATCATTATATAGATGAATTAGAGGAATATATCACAGTACTGATGTTATAAAAGGAACCAACAAGGAAAGAATAAGAAATTTAAATCTTAGAAATGAGAAACCCCCACTTGCTAATTTACGAATTAATTTACATCCCTGACCCAACGAATAAGAAATTAGGATATTAATAGCATAAAGAGGTAAGTAACTAAATCTCAACTAGCTTTTCACTACTAGATCATTCTTAGTTTACACTAACAAAGTGTAGGAGTGACTTAATAAAAACTGGTTTGCTTGTAAAAATTTATTTGGACATTTTGGAGAATTTTCTAATTTGAATAAAAATACATAGAGTCAGTCAAGTGGAATAACAGGATTTATTAATTTTATAATTAATAAAATGATAAATTTATGTATTTAATAATGTGTTTTATATAATTTATTATAGAAATCAAATTAGCAGCCATGGAATTCGAACCCACGCCTCCTCAGAGACTGGAGAGAGTGTAAATCCAGCGCTTTAAACCATTCTGATATAGACCTTCTATATATATATATATATATATAAATATTATATAATATATATATATATATATATATATATATTATATATATATATATATATATATATAATATATATATATATATATATATTAATATAATATATTATCTTCCGAGATTTGTTCTTCTCGGACTTTTTGCAATAAAGGAAATTACTTCCAATGTTTAGGTACAATATAGGATTGCATATTGATAATGCTTCAATTGCTGTATTACTCCTAGCATCACTATTTAACTCTCTCTTTTTTTTATTTCCAAAGTTGGTATTCCATGTTTATGTTGTCAGTATTAGGGAGAAAGTTTGCGTACAATCTTGTGCAAGCCTAGGTTCAGTTAATGAAAATAAATCAAAACAGAGCGACGTGGAATAAATTTTTTTTAAGTGATCTTAACAAATTATTATGTTTTTTGAACGGTCTTCCAATTCATTAATAAATTTGTCCAACAAAGGAATAAAAAGGTGCACTTTATAATATTGCTCTGGTGTAATAATATTTAACATAGAAACTTTTATTTGACGAAGTGCATCGAGTCACTGATATAGTTATATTTAATCTTGAAGAAAGACAAGTGGTTTCGTCAAAGAGATTTTTGAATACTGAGTCTGCATCTAAAAGCAATGTTTTCGTAACTTTTACTATATCGAATGTATGTTCCAATGCTTCAGCTAAATCAAACAGTCAATTTTCTAAAGTAGTTTTGAAATTCCTAATGTATTTGAAAGTATTTTGTTAAGAACTGAGAGTTACAATAAACTATCCATCAAATACAGAATTTAGTAATTGATGTGCTTGGTTTGAAA
>SEYY01017574.1:5000-17232 GCA_009176605.1 Armadillidium nasatum
TTAATCATTATTGTAATTAATCATTCATTTTTGATGCTACTTTCGTCATTATTATTGTAGACTAATTATGGCTATTATTTTTTGTAGTCTATCTTTAAAAACTATGATGACACAAAGTGAAAATATTTTTAAGCTTCAGAATAACTTCTCAGAACAAATTCCTCTCACATAATCATTAATAACTTGTAAATTATTTTAAATACTTACAGTATGTAGCGTTAATTAAAGAAAGGCTAAAGTTTATTATTATTTTTATTATCTAGATATTTATTATTACTAATAATAATAATGGTAATATTATTATTTTAATAATAATAATATTTTATTATTATTATTTTTATTATTTTTATTATAATTATTATTATTATTATTATTATTATTATTATTATTATTATTATTATTATTATTATTATTATTATTATTATTATTATTATTATTATTATTAATGCCAATAAGTGCAAAATAACCAAAGGTTTCTGCTATAAGATTCTCGGAATAAAACCTAAAGACAATTTGCCAATCTTAATAAATTTGAAACACTCTTCTGATAAAAATTTACTTTAGTTTCAACAATCTAAATTTTCAGAAATGATTGCTTCAATAGCGTGGGAATTGTCGTAGTTGCCAACGCTGTCATATATATAGTATATATATATATATATATATATATATATATATATATATATATATATATATATATATATATATATATATATATATATATATATATATATATATATATATATATATATAATGTCAATTCAAACAATGTCTTTATATTGATTCCATTATGCGAGGAACTGTTCTTCTTGAAGAATAATAAGAAAATGAAACCAATTTACAACTATGAAATAAATTAGGTCTAACGGGAGTTGTGAGTATCCATTACTATTTAAGTATGAAAGGTACTTTATGGTATTAACTAAATCAAATTAACAATTAAATTTTTTAACCCTTTATAGCGTTCTAGGTTAGGTTATAAATAAAATAGGAAATGAAAAAAAAGGATATATATATATATATATATATATATATATATATATATATATATATATATATATATATATATATATATATATATATATATATATATATATATATATATATATATATATATATATATATATATATATATATATATATATATATATATATATATATATATATATATATATATATATATATATATATATATATAATATATATATATATATATATATATATATATATATATATATATATATATATATATATATATATATATATATATATATATATATATATATATATATATATATATATATATATATTCTCACCTCTGGTGGGCAAAGGCCAGAGGCCTACTAAACTTCCACCAGAGTTACTACTTTTATATATATATATATATATATATATATATATATATATATATATATATATATATATATATATATATATATATATATATATATATATATATATATATATAATTTTTTTATGGGTTTCATTCTATTTTTCGTTACATATATAGTTTTTATTACTTTTCGTAAGCAAATTCAACAGAGATCCCTTAATGTTTGTAACAAAGGTTCAATATTTATGTAAGAGGGAAAGGATGTAAAGGAGAGATAGATAGATAGATAGATAGATAGATAGATAGATAGATAGATAGATAGATAGATAGATAGATAGATAGATAGATAGATAGATAGATAGATAGATAGATAGATAAATAGATAGATAGATAAATAGATAGATAGATAGATAGATAGATAGATAGATAGATAGACTTTAGACTTTAATTCTTTATTTCGTAGACATAGTACATAACATGGTTAAAAAATACAATAAAATTACAATAAAAATAAAAATTTACCTAAGAGGATCTTCTCTAACTTGAACGTAAAAAATTCTAGCCTTAAGAGCATCCAAATCGTTCTGAAATATTTCTGAAACCCCATAGACACGATTCAAAATATTCTTTCAATATCCCTAACTAGTTCACCCTTAAAAAATGCTGCTTTAATTTTTTCAATAAATATGGAAGGTTTAAAAAGTAACGTTGTACAAATTTTAAGGTAATTAATATAATATCTAAACATAAAAATACCAATTTGATTACATAAAATATGATTACTCATTCTATTTAAAACATTAAATATTTTTTTGAAAGCTTTATGGTAACTTATAGCAAACTGATTTAAAATCTGGCTACTGTTTTCTAAATTTATCCACATATCTGCTCATTAAAAAGGAGTACAAAAAGATTTAATCAAGTACAACAAAACCTCCCAACTTAAGGAATTAAATCTTCTTAAAATTACATTAAATTTACAAAAAAATTTATTTCTTTCTCTTTGAGTATCTGGTTTTTCTTCCAAATATCTATTTATAATAAAACCTAAATATTTGGTTTCATTTACATGTTTCAGTATACCGTTAGGCAAAACGAACTTACATTCAATCTCCTTAAAATTGCAATTTTTTTAACAAAAATTCATTGTTACACTTTTCTCATAGTTAATCCTCATAGATAGATAGATAGATAGATAGAAGATAGATAGATAGATAGATAGATAGATAGATAGATAGATAGATAGATAGATAGATAGATAGATAGATAGATAGATAGAGAGAGAGAGAGAGAGAGAGAGAGAGAGAGAAAAGAATATTTTTCATATTTAAATAACTCAAAAAAATTCTTCAGTACCTATATATTTAAATTTAAAAATTTAATACTTTTAATTTATAATCAAATAGCAGCAAAATGAGAAACAATTATTATTCAATTTTACATTTACTTACAAATGTTGCTTGCATTATTTCTATATAACCTAATAATATCCATAAGAGGTATGAAATTATTTTTTCAATCAGAATCTACGAAAGCGATCTTCTATCTCGGTGAAACCTCTCACTTTCTTCATTGACGTACTTTATAAGAGAATCTCGTTGTGAATATAAGAAATTTAACTTGCAAGCGACAACCTATTTAAAAGTTTAATTCAGATTACCAAGTCTTCTTCAGACAGAAACATTCATATAATTTCCAAAGTCGTTGTCACTGTTCTTTTGAAGGACTACCAAAGTTATTTTTAATCAAAAATTGCCACATATCATAACCCAGGGCTTCTCAAACTTTTTTTTTCATCTTGACTCCATTTAATCTTTCTCGCTCTTCCTTCTAATGGGCTCGCAACATCCAAATTTGAGAAGCTTTGTCATAAACAATGCTTGAAAGAGATAAATCAAATAACAATTTAAAAATCAGTTTTAAACAAATACAAAAAAATTTTTTTTACACACATCACCACAGCTCATGGGCAGAGCAGGGGGTGTTAGAGAAACAAAGAATAATAATAAAAAGAAAAAATACAACAAATCCCACCTAATGCAAATTTTGTAGGTGAGCACAGACTTGGGTTTTAAAGTAATTGAGATTAAATTTGACAAATTCGACAGGAAACACAGAAGATGGGAGAGAATTCCACAAAACAGATGTGACTGGAAAGAAGGAGACATCACAGTGGACAAGCCTAGAGGTGCCTATCTCCACACAAAATTTGTGTGCAGACAATGCACCCCTCGTGCTATGAGAACGCCGTAAAGGTGGAGGTGTACGAGTGGACAGTTCCGTCGACCTTTTTCCGCTGTAGTACCAATAGAAAAGATACAAGGCACCAACGTCACGTCATAAAGATAAAGGGTCAATTGAGTTAGAAAATTATTTAAAATTACCTTTGAAGAAAATTCTGTGACAATCGTTGCCACAAATCAAATTTTTTCATCTTCAATTCACTTTTTATTTTTTTTGACAAAGTAAATGTGGAATGAAAAAAATAAATAATTTTATTTTTTAAATTTAAAAAAAAATAATTTAATCCCAATTGTGATTACAAAAGCTTGGGTAAAATTGCTAATAAGGGTAACTCTAACAACAGTAAGGTTAACAACCAACAAGTCCATTATTCATTATGCTTTCTACAAAACAGTGAAAATTATTCTGTGTAAATAAAAGAAAAAAGAGGATTTTCCTTAAATTTCGGTAAAAACATTAATCAGAACACTTGAAAAATAACAAATTTTCTTTGCTAATATTCAAACAGAATCTTTCATCAAGTTATGTAGTATATATATATATATATATATATATATATATATATATATATATATATATATATATATATATATATATATATATATATATATATATATATATATATATATATATATATATGTATATATGTTGTGTGTGTGTGTGTGTGTGTTTGTTGTGAGAGTGGTGGTTGTGATTTTGTTTGAATGTGCAAAAGATTAAAAAAAAATTTGGCGTTTTAATCCGGTAAATGCAATTTCGTAAGACAAAGGAAAATCCAACACTTCCTTCTCTTTGAACTTCTCTGTCGTTTGTCACCACATGCAATCTGTATGGAGTCTTTGTTACTGAAAAATAATAATAATAATAATGATAATAATAATAATAATAATAATAATAATAATAAAAGTAAAAATAATAATAATAATAATAATAATAATAATAATAATAATATAATAATAATAATAATAATAATAATAATAATAATAATAATAATAATAATAATAATAATAATAATAATAATAATAATAATAATAATAATAATAATAATAATAATAAAAATAATCAAATATTAATAATAGTAATAAGAATAATAATAAATATTATTAATAATAGTAATAAACATAGTAATGATAATATTTATAGTAATATTAAAGTTAATAATACAATAATATAATAATAACAATAATAATAATTATAATAATAATAATAATAATGTTAATAATGATTATAATGACAATTATAATAATAATAATAATAATAATAATAATTATAATGATAATTATAATGATAATAATAGCAAAAATAATAATAATAATAATAATAATAATAATAATAATAATAATAATAATAATAATAATAATAATAATAATAATAATAATAATAATAATAATAATAATAATAATAACATTGGAAATAAAAAAATAAATATGTGATAAATATTGTAAATAAGCAACTTAATTGCGTTGAATGTACTCATAAATATATATATAAAGTGTAATGAAATAATTATAATAAAAAACTAAAACTTACAGGTAAAAGAGGATTAAAACCCAGCCCAAAAAAATGTTATAATAAAGAAGAACAGAAAATTACCCGTAACAAAGTAGGGGAACCCATCCTCACAAAACGTTATAACAAAAAAGAATTAAAACTTACCGGTAACAAAGGAAGGAAACCCAGACCCACAAAGTGTTATAATAAAATAGAATTAAAACTTACCGGTAACAAAGGAGGGGAACTCTACCCAAGAAAATAAGTTAAATAAAGAAGAACTTAAAAAATAATAAAGAAGAACTGAAAATTAAATTACCGGTAGCATACGAGGGAAACTCAGCCCCACAAAATAAGTTATAAAAACGAAGAATTAAAACTTACCGGTATCATAGGAGAGGAACCCAGCATCACAAAATAAGTCATAATAACGAAGAAATTAAAGCTTAACGGTTAATATTGGAAGGGAACTCAACACCACAAAATAAGTTGTAAAAAGAAGAATTAAAACTTACCGGTAACATAGGAGGGAAACCCAGACCCCACAAAGTATTATAATAAAAAGAATTAAAACTTACCGGTAACATAGGAGGGGAACCCAGCCCCACAAAATAAATTGCTAGTTTGTGTTTCTCCATAAAAATTCGAGTATGTTCCGTTTATGATTTCTAGGTAATCGTTCGACAAGGATACTGACGTGCAGTTGGAATCAAACTCTGCTGATTCAATATTTCCTGTAATGATAATAAAATCAGTAGTAGTAGCAGGAGTAGTAGTAGTGGTTTACTACTACTACTACTCATGAAAATAATAACGATAATAATATTAATAATAATAGATAATCATAATAATAATAGTAATAATAACTAATAGTAGTAATAACAATAATAATATTAATAATAATAATAAAAATCATATAATCATAATAATGACAATAATAATAATGTCTATAATCTTTCTCTATAATGTTTATTCTTTTTTCAGCTAAAAAAATATACAAAAATATATTTAAATAGAGAACTAAAACTTACATGTAACATAAGAGGGGAACACAGCCTTACAAAATAAATTAATAATAATAATAATAATAATAATAATAATAATAATAATAATAATGATAATTATTATGATTATTATTATTATTATTATTATTATTATTATTATTATTATTATTATTATTATTATTATTATTATTATTATTATTATTATTATTATTATTATTATTATTATTATTATTATCATTATTATTATTATTATTATTCTTTATTATTATTATTATTATTTATTATTATTATCATTATTATTATTATTATTATTATTATCATTATTATATTATTATTATTATTATTATCATTATTATCATTATTATTATTATTATTATAATTATTATTATTATCATTATTATTATTATTATTATTAATAGAAAATAAAATTATTTGTCCTTACCTACAATACTCGGTCTTATCAATTCAGAATTAGAAGTCAAAAGGAAGTAATAGTTTGTTCTTGAATCTCCTTTTGACCAAATTATTGAAGTGTACCTAATGGTTCTAGAACCAACGCATACATAGTAATTTTGGTTCGCGAGCTGGTATGTTTCTGTTATATATTATATATAATATAATATAATATATATATATATATATATATATATATATATATATATATATATATATATATATATATATATATATATATATATATATATATATATATATATATATATATATATATATAATATATATATATATATATATATATATATAATATATATATAATATATATATATATATATATATATAATATATATATATATATATATATATATATATATATATATATATATATATATATATATATATATATATATATATATATATATATATATATATATATATATATATATATATATATATATATATATATTATATATATATATATATATATATATATATATATATATATATATATATATATAATATATATTATATATATATATATATATATATATATATATATATTATATATATATATATATATATAAATATATATATATATATATATATATATATATATATATATATATATATATATATATATATATATATATATATATATATATAATATATATATATATATATATATATATATATATATATATATTATATATATATATATATATATATATATATATATATATATATATATATATATATATATATATATATATATATATATATATATATATATATATATATATATATATATATATATATATTATATATATTATATTATTCATTTCTTATTTATTTATTTGTTATTGTATAGTGTATTCAGAGTTTTGAATAATAGAAAATGATAATCCACAAATAAGCCCAATATTTATAAATGTTTCATAATTTACGAAATGTTTTATTTCAGTTTTATTTTAGTAAGAAGTCTTATATTATTAAAAAGTGTTTTCTTTATAGTTTGAAAATAAGAATTTAATATTTCCATTTTTCTTTCCCAAATTCAGTTATAATATCTTCTATCAATTGATGTGTTTGACGTGAAACTTTTTCCCTGTGAACATTTATTAAGCAAAACCATTTAATCTTTCGTTGGAAATAATTGATCTTAGCAACGTTATAACACCTCTTAAGATTCTAAACGACCTTTCAATTGTACAAGCAGTTGGTGGAAGTGCGAGAAGTATTTTGAATGCTTGTGTAACTGCTGGGAAAAATGTGCAATGATTTTGGATTAATGTGCTGTAACACATTTTCTCATCTATTTGTTACCTATCAATTTAAACCAAGATTCTGCTTCACCCATTAGGTTGTCAATTTTATATTCGGTTATAATGAACTCGTTTTTTTAAAAATATTCTGATTTGGTTAATTTTCTTATTCTAAACTGTGTACAAAATGCAAAGAAAGGTAGATGTTATATTGTGTTCTGAAAATCTTATACTCAGAGATGAAATGAGAGAATCAAGATAAGGTATAATAAATAGTGCAACTCACATCAGAACTTTTTGATGTCCCTGAAGTTGGGATTTTTTTGAATACTGTACGTGGTTAAGAAAAATCTTCACAAAAATTCTTAACTTTTTTTAAAATTCCTTTAAAAATAGACTCAGCATTATTTTCACTTCTATCGGTTTTTAAAATATTTAAAAGTTTTTCTAATGTCACAATGAACCTCATCCGAATTTATTACTTTACTTTGACGATATTTGCTATAGCCTCCAAATATAAACTATATTTCGTCATGATTATTATTCAAATGATAAATGTAGGACTTCCTGCTGCTGATGAAAGCTGACTTGCTGCAGTTTGTGTGGCTTGCTTTACATCTGAATCAGATATAGAGATTTTCTAATGATAATTTTATTTGGCTGCAATGTTAAAAAAATATCCTAAATGATTAAAACTGAAAGACCATCGTGTTTCGCATATAGCAATGGTATATTTGCTACCAAATTTCTGTGTGACGTACTTTCACGGAAAAATTTTATAACTTGTTTTGCATTCCAAAAGTGTTTCGAAATTCTGGAACAGCAGTTAGGTTATTAATTACTAAATTTAAACGATGAGAACTACAATGAAAAATTTGGCTTTAGGGTACTGATCTCTTATTAATTTTTGAACTTCATTTTCTTTTCCAGTCCATGGTGGAGCACTCATCAAATCTAAGTCCAAAAAGCTTACTCCTATTTAAATTGTATATATCTTGTGTAGTAGACAATATAGCTTTTTCTATATTTTCAGCTTTCAGTTTTTGAAGAGGAATAAAGGATAGAAATTCTTCATGTACATTGAAATCCTTATCAACGAAGTGAACACCAATCAATAGCTTTTCTGTCCCAGAGATGTTAGCTGTCTCGTCAGATAAAATGGCGAAATATTTACAATTGTTCATTTCATTCACAATTGATTACATATCAACTTTTCACAAATAAATATAAGTTCATTCTGAATCATATGTGATATGTATTTGGCCTTTGCTACACATTATTTCAAAGGTTCAATGAGAAGAGCATCTCCAGCTTTAACTCTGAATTTAAGTAAATCACTTCTATGATTTTTAATAAGATTTACTTTTAACACGATTTACACAGTCTTAATTATATTGTTCGCAGCTTACTTCTAATATGGGAAATAATCTAACTCATTGAATTAAATGCATTCATTCTAGAACGGAACCCGACAACGACCAGTCTTCTGCTCTATCTTACGCCAGAGATCTCAAATGAAGTCTCAACGGCTCTCTTACTATACTACTTAAATTTCTTTTAACATCTTAATTAATTACCAAAGCAAATTCATGAAAGAAAAACTAATATTACTAAGTTCACAACTTAACATTATTGATTTCCATTAAAGTTAGAAAAACTTTTCCTTTCTTACCTGGTGGGTTGGAGAGTGTTTCAAGGGTTCTATAACCAAAACTTTTGATAGTTCCGGTTGTACTGCTGAAATACTGAAGACACAAGTCACCATCTATATATATATATATATATATATATATATATATATATTATATATATATATATATATATATATATATATATATATATATATATATATATATATATATATATATATATATATATATATATATATATATAATATATATATATATATATATATATATATATATATATATATTATATATATAATATATATATATATAATATTATATATATTATATTATATATATATATATATATATATATATATATATATATATATATATATATATATATATATATATATATATATATATATATATATATATATATATATATATATATATATATATATATTATATATTATATATATATATATATATATATATATATATATATATATATATATATATATATATATATATATATATATATATATATATATATATATATATATATATATATATATATATATATATATATATATATATATATATATATATTATATATAAATATAATATATATAATATATATATTTATATATATATATATACATATATATATATATATATATATATATATATATATATATATATATATATATATATATATATATATTTATATATATAATATTATATATATTATAATAGTTGGGTAATTGCATTTTCTTCATGTTTTAAATACCTTTGTAAGTTCTATCTGTACAAGCAATTTGCTGGATTTTGATGGTCCAATAGTCCGAATCCGAATAATCATCAAAGTACAACTCTATTGGAATACTTCCATTGAAATTTAAGTAAACTGTAAAGAATATAGGAAGAATGAGAACACATTGTTTGAAAATTAATAAAGATTGAAAAAAAAGTAAATGAAATTAAAAATAAAATAAAAAGGTGAACGAAAAAAAAGAGAATAAATAAAAATAAAATTTCAAATGAAATAAATATCTAACCGTGTTGACCGTGATTTTCACCGCAAATGACATCAGGGACATTATTGGAATTGTTGTGATAACTGGAACTAAAACCCCCCAAACAATAGCCTTGCTGGTCTATTTCACCTATCAAAAATTCTTCAAAGTCTACACGAATTTGACAATACGATGAAGAAACCTGTTGTACTATTATTGTTCTTGAAGATTTGACAGAAAGATCTTTTCTGTGACTGGAAATTATTTCCCTAGTTTCTGTGTCATATATATATATATATATATATATATATATATATATATATATATATATATATATATATATATATATATATATATATATATATATATATATATATATATATATATATATATATACATGATAATAATACTAATAATGATAATAATAATGAAATACTACACTAATTATTATATACAATAGTATAATAATAATATAAATTAATAATAATAATAATAATAATAATATATTATAATAAGTAATAATATAATAATAATAATAATAATAAAAATAATAAATAATAATAATAAAATATATAATAATAAATAATAATAATAATAATAATAATAATAATAAAATAATAATAATAATAATAATAATAATAATAATAATAATAATAATAAAATAATTATTTTCGAATTTTCTTATAACTATTCTCTTATTAATATTACTTTTCATTAGAGAATGAAATAAATTATTGTGAATAAATAAAACTGAAAATCAAAACCTTCTATTATATGTGGGGTAAGAGGCTCTTGAAAATCCAATTGTATTGCAGTCACTGTCAAAATAAGACTAAGAATACTTAGAAATATGATTTGGTTGTTCATCTGGAATAATATATATATATATATATATATATATATATATATATATATATATATATATATATTATATATATATATATACTATATATATATATATATATATATATAATATATATATTAATATAATATATATAATAATATATATATAATATATTATATAAATATTATATAATATATATCATAATATCTATAATAGATTATTATATATATATAATATATATATATATATATATATATATATATATATATATATATATTATATATATATATATATATATATATATATATATAATATATATATATATATATATATATATATATATATATATATATAATATATATATATAATATATATATATATATATATATATATATATATATATATATATATATATATATATATATATATATATATATATATATATATATATATATATATCTGCTTATTCGTTTTCAACATGTGAGACACATAGAAAGTGAAATTATTTTACAATTCTAACACTTAAACTTTCCACTTAATTAGGTCAAAACTATTTTCTAAATATATTTAATATTATTTGTTTATTATTTATTTTTATTTTATCTTATTTTTTTATTTTATTTATTTATTTTCTTAAAATTACAGTTAGAAATTTTTAAAAAAATAAAAAATTAAATGGCTATATTTCAAAGTCCTTAAATGAATAGACTGAAAAGTTTTCAAAAAATATTTTAATTTTATTATTTTCATGTGTGAAAATTCTTTAAAAAATTCTCAGTTTTTTTTTTTCTTTTTTCTTTTTTTTTTATTATTTTAAAATAATAATAATAAAATAATTATAATAAATATATATATATAATATAATATATATATATATATATATATATATATATATATATATATATATATATATATATATATATATATATATATATATATATATATATATATATA
>SEYY01017576.1:7500-12500 GCA_009176605.1 Armadillidium nasatum
ATAATTCACAATTTATTATCACATCACAAAATAAATATTGTGTATGGTTTTATACAGACTTTATTATCACACACAAATATAAATATTTGTGTGTGGACGGATGCTACAGAATTTACTAAACACAGCACAAATATAAAATATTGTGCAGGAGCCAATTAGAAAAATTTTTATTACATTCACAATATGAATATTCGTGCATGGGTCATTTATACAATGCAGTAATTGGAATGACTAATGGTATTTTAAGTTGATGGTTATTTTAATATACAGTATATACTTAACTAAATATTAAAGTTGTTTCATATGTAAAAATAGAATTTATCCCAACATTCGTCCTATAAATATAATACTTAGTAATTTCAATCCCATTGAAAATTACCCTGCACAATAATTACATTAAATTTTTCCTAAATAATTAACTTCACAAATATACATCTTACCCTTACAAGGCTTTGACTATTGAATATCTTCTGGATACTCAGTCCAAATTTCAATCAAAATATAACTATTCAAAGTTAACATATCAATGAAGTATCTTGCGAGAAAGAACTGTTTTATATCTGTCACACGTACAATAATTTCATACTGAAGAATATTGAATTAAACTCCCATAAGAATAAATAGAAAATATGAAGTTTAAACTATTATTGATATATATATATATATATATATATATATATATATATATATATATATATATATATATATATATATTAATATTATAAATATTATATATTAGGGATGGAGTGAGTTCGGTATCGGTTCGGCAAGTATCGGCATATTTCCCGATACCGGTATCGGTATCGGCCTTTTCAGTATCGGTAAAAAAATTGATAGAGTAAAGTATCGGTATCGGTAGTGGTATCGGTAGGAGTATCGGCAAGTATCGGCATATTTTCAGGTATCGGTAATTTTTCGGTATCGGTATCGGGTTCGTATCGTTAAAAATTTGGTATCGCTCCATCCCTAATATATATATATATATTATATTATATATATATATTATATATATATAATATATATATATAATTAATTTATTATATATATATATATATATATATATTATATATATATATATATATATATACATATAAGTTACCCAGAAAATAAATTACAGTTTTCTTTAAATATATAATATAAAAAGATGTTTTAAATGTTTATTTTTTTTTTTTATTTTTTACAGTTAAAAAAAATAAGTGTTTTGTGACAAGTTTAAGTAAGCTTATAAAGAAATAAGTGGTTTGTAAAAAAAATAATTGAAATAACAAATTTTATAAAAAAATATATACGGAAAATACACAGTGTTGAATAAAGTTAATTGATAATAATGTAAAGCAACATAACAATGCTTAAAAAAATTGCAAAAAAAAAAAAAAAGGTTACTCCAAGGATTTTTGGCGGTATTTCTATGTATAACAATTTATTTAATATTTCATATGTGTTATATCAATTATATATATTTTAAAAAGGGGACGGAATCTTAATTTTTTTTTAGTTTGACCGATTCGTTGAAATTTTCAATGGAATAGCTTTTTCCCCGCTGATAGAAGTTATTTCTAGCGTTTTTTTGATCAATACTGTTAAAAAGATTTTTTGGGAAAGGACACAAAGATGTTGGGTCAAACTACTTTTAATATTTTGAAATTTGGACTGTATATTTTAAATTCTATGGTTACAAAACTCTAACAAACTTTTGTCCTAGGGTTGTGAAAAAATGTTATAGCCCAAAACTGCCATCTATCGAAAAAAACTTTTTCGGACAAAACAATTTTTAAAAAAAATACAACTATTACATTTCAATTTATGTAAGTGTATAGAGGAGGGATGGGGTTACAAATTCTTCTTTATATTTTATTTGATTGATTCGTTTTTTCGAGATATAGCCCCTCAAAAAATTCCATTTTACCAAATTTCAAAAAGTCCAAAGTTTGAGAGGCTATATCTTTCTTAGCAATATTATTAAATATGCCGAAATAAAAGTTGTAGCCCTGTCACTCCTCTAAACAATATCCAAAAATAAAAAAGTAGTAGGTAGTTATTTTAAAAAAAAAAAAAATTTTTTTTTTTTTTTTTTTTTAAGGGTAAAATTTTTGCTTATAATTAATTTATTATAACTTTTTCCCTAGAAGTGATATCAAAAATCTTTCCCAAAATTTCAAGAAATTGGGGCTAAGATTGTTCAATTAAATTTTCAGTTCATGTAAACCAGTGGTTTTGACCCGCTATTCATTTTTTTTAACTTTGGGACCAAAATAACTTTCAAACTGTTAAAGATCAGAAAAACCCCTCAAATCAACTTAGAACGTCGGGAAAAAATGCATATACACTGAAAATTTCAGCTCAATAGTCAAATATAATAAAAATTTTAAATTGGACCCTCCCTTATTAATAATAAATAAAAGTTAATATTCTAATTTCAATTTTCGTATATTTTGTTAAAATAAAGTTAAATTTAATATAAACAATAATTACTTATTTGTTTGTAGCGATTATTTTCTATGTTAATTAAATATTTGCTAATGAAACAATTTTTACGACGATTTTATTGGGTAATTTTGATAAAAGTAATAAAAAGTGAAAAACAATTTTATTTTTTTCTTGATTCCTAAAAACATTTGAAATAAGCTTCAAAAGGTATCAAAATAAGTAGTTTAGCTATACACTGTTAGCCAGAAGAAAGTAGAAGCAACACTTCCAGAAGAGACAGCAACCAGTTCTTACCAGAAGAACCATTTCCTTCGAAAGAAGTAACAACAGCTCCTCCAGGAGAAGACCTCTAAAGAAGAAGCTGCTGACGCCTTTGTCCTTCAAAGGATACTACAGTTTGGCAATTCCTTTTTCCCTCGACTGTGGTTCCTCCCTTGAAGTGGCATTTCCAACCATTGCAAAGGCCTGAAGAGAAGTGGTGGCTACCACACGCCAACCAGTCGGCACATCGGTCAGCAAGAGGACACGAAGAACACACTGCCTCCTGAAGATACTTCTCCGTCTCTACACCACCTAAGAGATAATAACACCATTTTCTATAGAACCGGTATCATAGGTCTCCTATAAACTGGTGACAAAGGGACCACCTATATATATATATATATATATATATATATATATATATATATATATATATATATATATATATATATATATATATATATATATATATATATATATATATATATATATATATATATATATATATATATATATATATATTATATATATATATATTTATAATATATATATTATATATATATATAAATATATATATATATATATAATTATATATATATAATATTTATATATATATAATATATATATAATAATATATATATAATATATATAATATATTATATATATATATATATATATATATATATATATATATATATATATATTATATATATATATATATATATATATATATATATATATATATATATATATATATATATATATATATATATAATATAATATATATATATATATATATATATATATATATATATATATATATATATATATATATATATATATATATATATATATATATATATATATATATATATATATATATATATATATATATATATATATATATATATATATATATATATATATATATATATATATATATATATATATATATATATATATATATTATATATAGTATATATATATATATATGGTGTGCGTGATGGTATGTGTCCGTAATCTGTATGCATGACTCTAGATATGTGCATGTATTACGAGAGTATTAAAAGTTTTTTGACAAGATTTCTCATTAAATTTTAAATAAAAATGTAAAGACCGTTTTCCAAGTTGATAATTAGAGGAATAAACATAAGTTAATATTGCTGTTTTCATAAGTGAAAAATCCATTACAATGGTGAAATGGTCGAAGTTTCCAAGTATCAAAGAAATTATGAACACATTTGATTAGTTCTTTATTCAAATATATATATATATATATATATATATATATATATATATATATATATATATATATATATATATATATATATATATATATATATATATATATTATATATATATATATATATATATATATATATATATATATATATATATATAATATATATATATATTATATATATATATATATATATATATATATATATATATATATATATATATATATATATATATATATATATATATATATAATATATATTATATATATTATATATATATAATATATATATATAATATATATATATATAAAGTTTGAATAAAGTACAAATCAAATGTGTGTGTGTATGTGTGTGTGTGTGTGTGTGTGTGTGCATTGGGAGAAAGGAAAAATATGTAGTCATTCCAAACAAGTCTGAGAACCTGAGAACCAATGAAAGTTTGAACGGCCTAATTTTGATGACTTATGCAACAATGCGGAATAATGATCAGAAAAGACATATGAAAACTCTCTCTCTCTCTCTCTCTCTCTCTCTCTCTCTCTCTCTCTCTCTCTCTCTCTCTCTCTCTCTCATTCTTTCTCTCTCTCTCTTTCGAAAGAGAGAGAGAATTTTGAAAAGGAAATACGGCAGTTAAAAACAACAAAAGAAAAACCAATACAATATTACTAATTGGATTTCATTTTCACTTCAGTTCAACCTTCAATTAAATTGTTTTAATAGGAATATTTTTTTTCCAACACTGAATTTACAGTACCCTATTATTTCTGAAATAATTTTTAAAAACATTCAATTATTATAGAGGGTTTTAACCTTTCAATGAAAAGGATGCTGCAGCTGATAACATTTGTCATTTTTGAGTAGTGAAATTTAATTACTGCCTGCCTAGATCACAAAGAATGATATCATTCACGATCGGAATGAAACTACGAAAAATGTAGTTTCATTTGCGTTCCTTGAAAGTCTACAAGAAGAGCCTAGCAAGAACTACACATTTGTAGAAGACCTATTCAAATAAATACAATTTTAATTCCATTTAATTATAATTCATCATACTACTGCTCACGCAACGAC
>SEYY01017580.1:0-15000 GCA_009176605.1 Armadillidium nasatum
TAATTCATATATACATTGGTACTTCTTCTCATTCGTTTCATACAAAAATGGGCATTGTTGCATCACAATATACCAGAGCAATAAAAAATCTTTTCCCCTTCCTCTCTTAGAGATGAGCTAAATTTCATAAGAAAAACTTTCAGATCCCTTTTCTATCCGGATAGCTTTGTAAATAAAGCTTTTTATAAAGCTAAGAAGAAAATATAATAGTGTAGGGACTAATGTTAAGAAAAAGAAACCTTATAATGAAAGAAATTATTCCATTTCATGTTGATCCCATAATTAAAAGACTTTTCTCAAACACAAAATCGTTTGTGCAATCTGTTCCTAATACTCTTAAAAAAAATTATATCTAAGTCACGTTTGTCTGATAGAAAGGAGAATATAGGGCTCCATAGTAATAGGTTGAAGGAAATGCAATGTTAGTTACTATGGATAAACTAATGATTTTAAAAGCATTGCATCAGCATAGAGAAGAAAATATCAAATAATCGATATGAGTTCAGCAAAATTGCTATTTTCTTGCCAAAATAACAATAATAGAAAGCTTTTAGAATGCTTCATCATAAAAATGCTAATAATTTTAATCGGTCTGCTGGTGATGTGAAAATTGAAGATATTTTGAATGATTTAAGAAAAGATGATAAGTTTTAAAAAAAATATTTTGGAAAAAAAATTTTAAAAGCTAATATTTGCACATAATTCCGAAAGAGCAAAATCTGAATGAGTCTTCGTCTTTGAGTAGATGTTTCAGTTTTCCTTTTTCTTCACTCCCCACAAATACTTTGGATAAAGAAAAGATCTCCGGGTGTTGAGGTCGAAAGCTCTAGTTTTTAACATACTTAAGTTTTTAGTTATTTGCTATTTCTTTTTTTTATATTTTCATGATATCATCGTTTAAAAATAAATTTTTTTGGCTCTTAGGTTGAAGTTAGAGTGTTTATAGAGTAAATTTATTTATGCTGTTTGTTGTTTTTAGCCATTTATTTCGCATATATAATATATATATATATATATATATATATATATATATATTATATATATATATATATATATATATATATATATATATATATATATATATATATATATATATATATATATATATATATATATATATCAGTGTGGGTGGAAACTAATACTTTTGTCGAATTTATAAATTCCACACCACGTGGGGACTTCAGCATCAGTTGTGCGATCTCCCCTATCCCTCGCACACGATCCTCTGATTTTGATGGAAAAAGAGATATTTTTTAAAATTTCTTCTTAAAACTTCGACTCTGAAAAATTTATCAACTAATCAAAGGGATTCAGTATTGAATGTAATGTTCTAAACACAGGTACTCGAAGTCACACAGTTTCGCATGTGTGACTATATGACATGTGTGACATATATTAAATACAAATCCGAACTACAGCTTAATGAAATTTTATTAGTTTCAATTTTGTTGAGTTGTAATATTTCAAAGTTAATATTATTTTAATATAATATGTATACCTATTCACTATTTTCAGATTCTGCATTAAATATTACTGAGTATATATTTTTATATAATGACTATAAGAAATATGAATTTTAAATTTTTGTTGTTTGATCAACATGTGAATTTCTACCCGCGATGACCCCTTCGAAAGCTGACGTTTAGAGGCACTATCAATTTATTACTAAGAGAGATCAGATTGCTACGAAAGGATTGGCAACCGCTAAAGATTGTCTTAAAATCGTTGCAAGTGATGTGATAAGCATTTGGGATAACTTCTCCTTCCACTTCATAGGCTGAGAGGCCTGTGCAATCAGCTTTAAATATAAATAAAACCCCAAATACCCGACGGAATGATGAGTTCTACGAGAAAGTGAAGACATTCGATGCAATGTTTGACATTTGTACTTGTAATTGCTATGAAAAGAAAATATCAAGAAAAGACTGTAGGTGTAAAGATAAAATCCCAATGATTGAATGGGAATCTTTTGTGGGACAGAAAGAACGACGAAATCAACTTGGACCAATTGATATGGCAACGACTAGTGCCAGGACAAGAACTCAAGTTAGGATGGAGAGGTTAGCAAGTCACACTAGTAGAAGCGTTGGTAGGGGCAGGGGAAAGGGTCATTAATATAGATAGTAGTGTTCCCTCAACTAGCACAGAAGTCGTGGAAGTTACTGAAGAGGAGAGAATGGAAATGGAAGATAGTAATAATGATGATGATGATTATCTTCGAAAAATTGATGGTAGAAAATACAATATAAAAACTAAAGAAGGAATGGAACACGAAGAGCACTATGTCATTGTGAAAGAACCATGTGATATATACCTGACTCATGTTACTCCAGATAATGGAACAGCTCGCTGTATTTCTGAGGAAATTATAACTTTTCTAATAGATTCTGATAGTATAGATTATCTCAAAGCTCTCCTGTGCGATGGTGCTCCAGTTAACACTGGTAAAGTTGGTGGGGAGTGGAGTGCTCAGATTGATTGAAATATATCTTGAAAGACCTATAAGTGGCTAATTTGCCTTCTCCATGCTAATGAGCTCCCATTCAGGCATGTTTTTCAGATAATAGATGGGAAACCATCAGGAACCACATACCTTTCAAGGCACTATTGGGCATGAAATTCAAAAAGATTTAACTAAATGTGAGATAGTTAACTTTCGTCCGGTACACTCCAAAATTACACAGATCCCCGAAGATATTGTTATGCAACTCAGTACAGACCAAAAATATCTCTATGACATGTGCCTTAGTATAAAACATGGACATGTGTCATCATCATTAGCCAGTAAATCGCCTGGTGCACTTCATCATTCCAGATGGCTAACAACAGCCAATCGAATCTTAAGACTATATGTATCTACACAGACTCAAGGGAAAACTCTTGAAGATCTAGTAAATATTATAATGCAAATTTATGCTCCAGGCTGGTTCTGGATAAAAGTGTCATCCAAAGGCAACTGATAAAGCCCATAATTTTTGGTATTTAATGAAATTACCTTAAGGGAGCAGATAAAAATATGCAGTAATTCTGAAATGTACAATTTAAACAAAACTCCCATTTTGCTCACTTTGAATATATATTGCTAGGGATAATAACAGACGACCGAAATCGATCAGGGAGTTAGCTGTGAGTAGCAAAATTCAAGAAAGGTGTCAGAATACCACTGAAAGAGCTTTTCAGCTTCCAAAAACACTAAACTTTAATGCAGAAGGACTACTCGAACATGATCGAATGGGAGAAGAAATGATCACTCAACCACCAATTATCAAGGACTTTTCTAACGAAGGAGATTTATAATATTGCAAATGAGCCACTGTTCAAACAATAAAGTTTCCATGACACAGCCAAGGAGTGGAGCGTGCAGTAAATATTGTAGCAATCTTCTCTGCATAGAATCAGATACGAAAACAGACATGAATATATCTTAAATTTAATTTATTAATTTATATTATTATATATAATATATATATATATATATATATATATATATAATATATATATATATATATATATATATATATATATATATATATATATATATATATATATATATATATATATATATATATATATATATATATATATATATATAATATATATATATATATATATATATATATATATATATATATATATATATATATATATATATATATATATATATATATATATATATATAATATATATAATGTTAAAAATATATAATATGTAGTATATACATACTTAGGTTAAAAAATTAGTGAGTACTAATGAAGATTTTACTTTTCATATAAATGCAAGAAAAAAGAGTATGCTTTCCTTCCTGATGGAAATGAACCATCATTCAGCCTGGGCCGAAGAAGGGAATCACTCTCAACCCTCTAGCTATCTTTTTATTTCCTAGTCTCTGCTCTTTAATAAGCTTTTGAATGTACCCTTAATAAGAAGAAGATTTGGGCACATATCAATTCTTCTAATGTTATTTCTGATGGCCAGTATAGCTTTAGTAAGGAACTCTCCACTGGTGATCTTCTTTCTCTTTTCTCTGAATCTTGGTCCTCTGCTCTCCTGCATTTTGATAAAAATTGCTACAGTGCTAGGCATATCACAAATCTTTGATTCAAAACTTCACTCTTTCAGTATTTATCCTTCTATAGCAGCCGTTTTAGACTACCTCCGTTCATCCTTTAAATCTATTAATAGATGGGATGATCCTCAAGGATCTTTTTCATCCTCAATTCTTTTTTTAAATTTTCATTAATGACCTACCATCATGGTACACTACCTATCCACTCCTACGCTAACGACTCCACCCTTCATTATTCCCTTCAATATGAAAGCAGTAGTTAATTGACTTAAGGGGATAGCTTTGGAGCAATTAACCACTGATCTTTCTCTAATTTTTAATTGAGGTAGAGCAGGGCCTGATTAAGACCTACAGAGGCCCTAAGTACTTTAAAGATTTTGGTGCTCCTGACTGCCTCATATAAATTTAGTTCAAAATGAAAACAATAATAATAAAGAAAAATTTAAAATTTTTTTTCGTAATAAATCAACTTATATTGGGAGGAAATTATGCTTACTTTTGTATACTTCTATTTTGCTTTTATTTGAAAAGTTTTTTCCGAATTTTTAGTTTTTGAAATAAATATAACATAATGAGATGGAATATGCTTACTTTTATATACTTCATCGCTATTTTGATTTGAAGTTTTTTTCCTACCTTTTCTGATTGCAAAGACTAATCTACGTAATACATCTGCCATTATCATTAGCCTTAATATACTTTAGGTAAAAGAATGAACGCTCAGTTTAGCAATTTGTGGCCATTAATGTTAAAAAAATATGATAACAAATGTCTATATTTGAAAAGTCGCTCTCAATAATGTTCAGCCCGAAAAAATCTTTTTTTCTTCATTTTTTGTTGCATTGAACTTATGATGCATATTTGAGTGCAACTGCTGAAGTTCAGCTTAAAAATTAGTATTCAAGTCTTTTGGGAAAGCTTCAATCAGTTCTTGACAACACTGAGAATACCTTTCAATTTCAGTAGATGATGGAATGGCATTATTTCGTACATCACTTGGAAAAGAAAATCTCTCTCTGCTATTTCCTTCTTTCTTCTTCTAATTTCAATTTCATGGTGTTAAAAGTATTTATATGAACATTATTTGTTGGGTACCTTTTTCCTGATACATTTACGAGTTATGATCTGCCTTGTAATCAACATCTGTTATGCTATGTTTATTTATCTCCTAATTCTACTGACTATCCAAAATTCTTCGACTATTTAAACTCCAAAATAGAGCACACTCTCTCTTTATCTTTCTCTGAAATCATCATATTAGGTGATTTCAATGTTCACCACAGCCAGTGGCTTTCATCTAGTTCTCATGATACAGCTGGTAAAGGTGCTTTCCATTTCTCAAACAAAAACGAGTTGGAGCAGTTGGTGAGGTCACTACTAGTATCCCTGAACACCTTGGAGATGGACTCAGTCAGCATTCTAGACCTTTTTTAAATTCTAATCCTTCTCCTTATACTGCCAAACATTATTCACCTCTGGGTTCCTCCGATCACCTTCTTATCTCTGTATACTCTTCAATCTTTTTAAGTCTACTGTAAGAAAGACCCCCCACTATTGAAAGGAAACGTTTGTGGAAATTCTGTGCAGCAGATAATCGGACTTGCGGTCATACTTCTTTTATTTCTCGTGGAATAATTATTGCTTCCATGAGAGGGGTTCAATGGAGTGTGCATTACCGAGGTGATCCTCTTCGGCATTGAGGAATACATATTTTTTCCCTTCTACTAAACCTAACAAACCTTGGTTTAGCTCTGCTTGTTCTCGTGTTATTCTCGTCAGTTCTGCTGCAATCTGGGATTACTCTCATCTTTAAACTCCAGAAACTCACGTAACTTTTATTTCTTTCTTGAATTATGCAAATACTATTCTCCGTAACACCAGAAGCTATTTTCTTTATAGTTTATAGTCCTTTATAGTTCTTCTTCCTCATTCCCTTCCTTTCATTTTGTTAAAAATGTCAACTCTGATTTTTCTTCATCCTCTTTCCCTTCTCTACTATCTTCTGACGGTACAACTGCCGTTTTTCCTTCTTCTAAAACTTAAGTTTTTGCTTAGCTTTTGCCTCTAATTCAACTTTAGACGATTACGGAGCTATTCCTCTTTCTTCAACCCCTCCAACTCATTTATGCCTAAATTTATAATTTCTTCTGAAGACATCATTTTTAATCTCTGAGCTCGATACTAAGAAGGCGTGCGATCCTGATGGTATCGCTCCTGGGATTCTCAAAACTTATTTATGCAACTGAGCTTGAACCCTGCCTTGGTAAATTATTTCGTCTCTGTCTTTCTACTAAGACCTTCCATTCTTATTGGAAATGTGATCTCATTCAGCCTGTACCGAAGAAGGGGACCCCTATCAGCCCTCCAATTACCGTCCCATTTCTTTAACCTCCGTTCTTTCAAAAGTTTTCGAATCTATCCCCTTAACAGGAAGATTTGGAAACGTCTCAATTCTTCTAATCCTATCTCTGATCGCCAGTATGACTTTCGCATAAAACGCTCTACGGGTGATCTTCTTTCCCCTCACTCTGATTCTTGGTCCTCCGCTCTTTGGCATTTCGGTGAATTTTTTGCTATTGCGCTGGACATATCGAATGCTTTCAATAGTGTATGGCAAAAAACTTTGATTTCTAAACTTCCCTCTTTAAAAATATATCCTTCTCTCTGTGGTTTCCTTTCTGATTTCCCCTCCGGTCGTTCTATAGTAGATGTTGATACGGCCGCCGTTCATCCTTTAAATCTATAAATAGTGGTGTTTCTCAGGGTTCTCATCCTATTTCCAACACTTTATTTTCCTTCCATTAATGACCTCTCTATTACTCATCTCCTATCCACTCCTATGCTGATGATTCCACCCTTCACTACTCTTTTCAGTTATTTGACACTAAAACGGTGTCCTTTGAGCAACTAACTTCTGATAATTCTCGAATTTCAAATTGGGCCAGAGAAAACATAATTTCTTTTAAATGCCTCAAAAACTTAATTCCTCCATCTCTCTACTCGTCACAACCTTCTGCACAACTATGACATCTTCTTCGAAAACAATTAACTCAAAACTTCATCTGTACTAAATATTCTTTCTGGTGTTTCTTTTCCTCGTGATTTTTCTTCAAAGGATCACATAACTTCTCTTTCTAAACAAGTTTCTAAGAGGTTGGATGTTCTGTGGCGCATTAGAGTTTTTTCTCACTATCCCATTTGATTACTCTTTATAGGGATAATCTTCGTCCCTGTATGGAGTATGCCTCACACATTTAGCTTGGTTCACTTATAAAGCTCTCCTTGAAAAGGTTAAGTCTAGCTCTTTTCGTTTTATCAACACTTCAGTTCAGTTCTCATTAATTTTCTCCAGTCTCTTTTTGCCCGTCGAATTGTTGCGTCCTTTTCTATATATTTTCGCTATTACAATAGACACTGCTCTTATGAACTCTTCCCTCGAACACCTCCTCCATTGAGGAGGGCTCGTGCTACTAGCCTTTTTACACAGTCTCATCCTTTCTCTATCAAACTCTTTGACCCTAGACTTAATAGTTATGCTCAACCTTACATGTACTCTACTTTTAAAGTCTGGAACACACTCTCTTTATTTGTTTTCCTAACTTCTTTTGACTTGCACACGTTTCAGTCGCCTTGTATCTGGACAGGTCGGCCTTTAACAACCAGGTTTCGGTATTTTCCCAACTCTAATGGAAATTGGTAGGCCTCTGACCTTTGCCCCCAAATATATATAATATATATTATTATATATATATATATATATATATATATATATATATATATATATATATATATATATATATATATATATATATTATATATATATATATATATATATATATATATATATATATATATATATATATATATATATATATATATATATATATATATATATATATATATATATATATACGGAGAAGGAAAGTAGCGCTCCCGAGTCGATGAGATTACCCCTCCATTGGGTATATGGGATGTTAAGGGTCCTTCCCATCTCATCCCGGTGCCCAAAGTTTCGTTCCCTTTCGCGCTCACCTTCTTCTTCACGGAGTAGGCTCTCCTTCACACACATAGAACACTTACATACACACCCTTTTTAAAAAAAAAAATAATAATGGCGTCAACATCAGTAGCCTCGGAGAAGCTCCGGGGGCCGCTTCCAAAATTAGCCCCTCATCTACCCCTTCCTCCTTCACCACTTGTGAGTTGGTGGCCTCCGGTGATGGTGTTGGTGCCACCCGGAATCTGCAGCCGGTTTGTCCTGATGCACGGTCTATTTTTTTCATTAATTTCTGCAACATTCGCGGTCTACACTCTAATTTTCACTTTGTTGAACATCACCTCTTGTTCTTGACCGAAACTCAGATGTTTGAGAGTTCTAATGGCAAACCCTATTCTGTTTTCTCCTACTGTCTCTATCCTCAATTCCCAGTCAATGGCGGTTGTTGTGCATACGTGCGCAACGATGTCGTTTGTTCTCGTATCTCTAATTTGGAGTCTTCCGAATTTTCCACCTTATAGCTAAGGCTCTCTTTCCATCTCTACGACTAAATTCATTTGTGCTGTTTATTTATCTCCTAATTCTACTGACTATCCTAAATTCTTCGATTATTTAAACTCCAAAATAGAACACATTCTCTCTTCATCTCCTTTCGCTGAAACATTATATTATGTAATTTCAATGTTGAACACCCCAATGGCTTTCTTCTAGTTCTCATGATACAGCTTGTTAACGTGCCTTCCATTTCGCTTTCAAAAACGACCTTGAGCAATTGGTGCAGCTCCCTACTCGTATCCCACTGGAGATGAACCCAACATTCTAGACCTTTTTCTAACATCTAATCCTTCTACTTATACTGTTAAACTTTCCTCTTCTGGGTTCCTTCGATCACATTCTTATCTCTGTATCCTCTTCATTCTCTTTAAGTCTTCCGCAGGAAAGACCCCCTTCTATTGAAAGGAAACGTTTGTGTCTTTTTGGGGCCGCAAGTTGGTTGGACTTGCGGTCGTACTTTTTTGATTTCCCATGGAATGATTATAGCTTCCATGTGAGGGGTTAATAGGAATGTGCAGAACGAAGTAAGGGGACCCCTCTCAACCCTCTAACTACCGTCCTATTTCTTAAACCTCCTTTCTTTCTAAAGTTTTCGAATCTATCCTTAACAGGAAGATTTGGAAACATCTCAATTCTTCTAATCTTATCTCTGATCGTCAGTATGGCTTTCGTAAGAAACCCTCTACTGGTGATCTTCTTTCCCTTCTCTCTGACTCTTGTTCCTCCACTCTTCGATATTTTGGTGAATCCTTTGCAATCCCGCTGAACATATTGAAAGCCTTCGATAAAATCTGGCACTAAGCTTTGATTTCTAATTCTCCCTCTTTAAAAACATTTTCATTTTCTCTGTGATCTTCTCTTTAATTTCCTTTCCGGCCGTTCTATAGCAGCTGTTTTAGACGGCCACCGTTCTTCATTTAAATCCATTAATAGTGGTGTTCCTCAGGGTTCTGTCCTATCTCCAACACTTTTTCTGTTTTTCATTAATGACCTTCTCTGTATTATTTCATCTCCTATTTACTCCTATGCCGATGACTCCACCCTTCATTACTCTTTTCAGCTTGAAAGGCGCCCTTCTCAACAACAGTTAATAGACGCAAAGAGGGTGGCCTTGGAGCAACTAACCTGTGATCTATTTCGCATTTCAGATTGGGGCAGAGAAAACATGGTCGTTTTCAATGCCACCAGAACTCAATTCCTCCTTCTCTCTACTTGACACAATCCTTCACACAACAATAATATCTTCTTCGAAAACACATAACTCAAAACTTCATCTTTTCTTAATATTCTCGGCGTATCCTTTTCTCATGACCTTTCTTGGAAAGATCACATTACTTCACTTTCTAAACAAGCTTCTACGATGTTGGGTGTTCTGAGGCGCCTTCAGAATTTCTTCACACCACCTCAGTTGCTTGCTCTTTGTAGGGGTGTTGTTCGCCCCTGTTTGGAGTTTGCTTCACACATATGGGGTGGTTCCACTCATACAGCTCTCCTTGAGAAGGTGGAGTCTAAAGCTTTTCGTCTCATCAATTATCCTTCTGTTACTAACTCTCTCCAATCTCTTTCTTCCCGTCGAATTGTTGCGTCACTCTCTCTATACTTTCGCTATTACAACGGACACTGCTCTTTTGAACTCTCTCGTCGCATGCCTCCTTCTTTGAGAAGAGATTGTGCGACACGCCTTTCTACACAGTCTCATCCTTTCTCTGTCCAACTCTCAGACCCCAGATTTAACCGCTATGCTCAATCTTACATATACTCTACTAGTAAAGTCTGGAACATACTCCCTTTATCTGTTTTGACAACTTCCTTTGACTTGCATACTTTCAAACGCCGTGTATCTGGACATGTCGGCCTCTTTCGGCTGTGTTAGAATTTTTCCCAACTCCAGTGGAATTAGGTAGGCCTCCGGAATTTGCCCACAAGAGGATGTATAATATATATATATATATATATATATATATATATATATATATATATATATATATATATATATATATATATATATATATATATATATATATATATATATATATATATATATATATATATATATATATATATATATATATATATATATATAGTATATTATTCAACGATTTCTTGCTCTACTTTAAAATTTGAACTTAATTTTCTTTACAGTTAAACTTTGAGGATATTGACACATGGTATCCTTTTCGAGTAAAAGGTCCGACTTTAAAAGGGGAAAAAGAATTGAACATTTCTTTAAGCATAGCTAAGACTGATTCAAAGGAGCTTGACAAGGTTTCTGGCGAAAAAACTGAGTCAACATTGCCTTTTGGAAGTCTTTCCAAAAGGTGGACAAATTCGGTATTTTTATCTAAAAAAGGTAACAAACGTTTTTAATGTTTTTTTGTTAGATTACATATACATATAGTCATTAATTACTGTGAACAAAATTAATAAAACGAAAAATAGCAAACATTTACTGTCGTTTTATAGTTTTTCATTTCATTTACCCAGTTATAAGTAAAGTAAAATGGAAATAATTTTTTAAAGAATTTTTCTTTATTGATCGCATAGAGAGCTGTTTACAAGTGATGGAAGGAATATTTAAAATTTTTTTCCCGCTGAACGCTCGAAAAATATCGGATGAGACTAAACTGAAACAAGGAACGTTTGTTTCTTCTGTGTTTTGCCATGGTGTATATTTCTCTACCCAGATCAGATCTTTGGTGGGGCCCTTATTTTCTAATGAAAATATATATATATATATATATATATATATATATATATATATATATATATATATATATATATATATATATATATATATATATATATATATATATATATATATATATATATATATATATATATATATATATATATAGTGCAAATTCTAATTTTTTTCTGGAGAAATTAACTTGCAATGGAGAGAAAAAAAAACAGCATGATGCAATCATGCAAATCACATAAAATACAAAATTTGATAATTTATAAATTATGAATTATTGCTTCAGTTGTGTGAAGCTCTCTTTTAAGAGAGAAGGTGCCATGACAAAGCCCTGTGAGAATAGATGTTAATTGTGTTGTTTTAGCCTATTTAGACAATCTTCGAGTAAAGAGCTTGGAAATGATCCTATATATGTACCCTCTCTCTATACAATAAAAAAAAAAATTCTGGAGATAATTATATTCATTTCTACTTTTCAAACAATAGCATAAATGAAATAAAGAAACGCAAAACCATATTAAACTTTTGATATTTAGTTTCTTTATTAAAATATGTGCGTTTGTGTGTGTGTGTGTGTGTGTGTGTGTGTGTGTGTATGTGTGTGTATGTATACGTGCGTGTGCAATATCTCCGACAAAATAAAAAACAAATATACTGCATTAATGAGAGCTTCACAAGAGTCTCAGCATTAAAAGAATAATTTATAAATATAATTCAATACTTTTATAAAATCGTAAATATTAAGCTATTCGAAAAACTGTCTGATACTACTTTTGTGGTTGTGGTTAGTTGTATAACCCTGATATCTACGAAATGAATGACAATGATAGATATAACATATTCCTAAAAGAGAGTTTGTAAAAGAAATTATAATAATATTAATAATAAATAATAATAATAATAATAATAATAATAATAATAATAATAATAATAATAATAATAATAATAATAATAATAATAATAATAATAATAATAATAATAATAATAATGTTTGATTTTCCTCTTACATGTGGTAAATATATACAGGGCAATTTGGGTATTAATAGTGGAACTACATTATATAGATTAAGGAAATGGTGCTAAACAGTTACCCGAAGAGGTACAGTTGAAGTCTGTGTGGCACAGGTGTGGCTATGAAACAGCTGATGTTTATGCAGCGAGGGCTTAAACATGTAAAAAGAGAAAATACATAATAGGAAAAGAAAATAGGAACACTGATAAAAGAAAAAAAAGTATTCTACAATATAAGAAATAGGTACTAGTAGTGGTTGTAATCTAGGTCATGTCAAAAGCACTCACGAAATAGAAATAAATAATCGTTTGTTATATAAACACAATGATGATATAACCAGGTAAGGTTGGAGCACAATCAGTATGAAAAATAGGTGAAATTGAAGCACAATCACTAAAATAAAGAAAAAATTTATTCACTCTGGAGTAGTCTGTGTAAAATCGATGAGACAAAATATTATTATGGTTCAGAGTCTTCTCCCGACCACGTCGAAATGTAACAGTTTAACTCTACAATATAAATCAATTGATTAATCATATATTAAAGTTTAAAAATCACATCTACATTTGCCTTAGGCAAATTTTATAACATTAGATTAAATTATTATTAACCAATATATTTATATTTTGTTAGCAGCTACCATTCTTCAATTCAATTCACTCATGATGTTTTGAGAGGAAAGAGTTGCGGATGAAATACTCGTAGAAATATACAAAGGAGGATCTACCTCTTTTATGAGCATGATTAAAATGGGAGTTATCCTCCAAATATTTAATATAAATTAGCATTATAATCTTTTAATCGACATTTTCATTTAGGGACTACTAATATATTTTCTCTTTATAAATTGTGTAATTATTACACTACCATAACATAAATATTATGACAATATATTGTAGTAAATAGTATAAATATTGTTTCTCTGCAATGTAAAGATTTCCCGTGTGACAAAAAACACATCATTGACCTCTTTATTGAAAACGATTTGCTTTTTTTTTTAAAACATTCTTTTGCATAATGAATTTAACCTCAAATACTATTAATTATATTATTTAGTAGTAAAAATAAAAATAAATATAAATCCGTATCTGGTTTGGGCTCCCAGTATCCTAAAATACTGAATGTAAATTTCTGAGTAACAAGCGGCACCATTTAAGTGGCATCTTAAAAAAAAAACAAAATGAAAAACGTGATATTTAAGATAATTAGCGTCTCTTTGTTTGTAAAAGAAGTCTATTTCATACATTTGGTCAGATACATTGGTAATATTACTGTAGGTAATTTTTGCATAAAAGTTAAAACCAGTTTCTCGAAAAGGATTAAAAAAAGTCTCCGTAAATAGTAAAGGGAATGAAGTAGAAATTCTCAAAGATTTATATAATTTTTTATTTTTTTGGCAATTGTTTTTACTTTTTAATTTCTGAAATTGAAATACTCGTAGAAATATACAAAGGGGATCTACCTCTTTTATGAGCATGATTAAAATGGGAGTTATTTTCCAAATATTTGCTATAAATTAGCATTATAGTTTTAAGGGTGCCGAATAAACGGGACATCGTCCTTTTGGGGGGGTGACTAAATTATGATTAAACCTTTTTTTTTTTTTTCATCAGTTTTATAGTTGAATCTATGCCGATTCCAAATCTGTGATCAGTTTTTTAAAATTCCAAGCGGTTCCTGAGAAAAAGCCTTTTAAAGTAACCCTTGTAGAATGACCTTGAAAAAATTGAAAAAAGGGACCCTATATAGTAAAAAAAAATTCTCTAGTTTTGTAATTATTTTTCATTATTCTTATAGCAAATTTTCTGCTCATTCCAAATATGTAATTAGTTTTGCATATTTCCAAACGGTTGCCGAGATATGACCACTAAAAAATTCTCAAACGGGGAGAACCCCACCAATATTGACCCCAACTTTTGGGGGGAAATTTTATTAATGTTTTTCAGCAGTTTTATAGTAAAACCTATGCTGATTCCAAATCTGTATTTAGTTTTTCATAATTCCAAGCGGTTCCTGAGAAAAAGCCTATTGTAGAATGACCTTGAAAAAATTTTAAAAAGGGACCGTAATTAGGAAAAAAATTTTCCTTAGTTTTGTAATTATTTTTCGTTATTCTTATAGCAAGCCTCCTCTAATTCCAAATATGTAATTAGTTTTTCATAACTCCAAATGGTTGCTGAGATATGAAAAGTCAAATTACGATTTTACCTTTTGGTTATTTTTACGAAATATCATTTCTTAGAGAAAAAAAATTTGCCAAAAAAAAAGTTTCTCATAGTATTTTTTTAAATTTTCTGTGTGAACTAGAAACACATGGAGGAAGGTACCAACGAAGTTTGAACTGGGAAATAACTCTGGATCAAATAAAAATCGAGTGAAATTAATCAACAGTTGAAAAAAAAAAATCCTCAAATGAGTTTAGGCGAATATCAAACTACTTATACCAAAAGCTATCAACTTTTTTAAGCATTTTTTTAAAAGCTACATATGTTTCCAGTTCCTAAACGAAAAAAGCAGAAAAAAATATTAAATATTATGTATTTTATGAAGGATTTTGTAAAAAAAGTCAGAAAAAAAAAATGGGGTGGGTTCAAAACCCGGTAAAAAAAAAACTTTCTCATAGATTTTTCTCAAAGAAACAGAAAAGATAGAACAAGGCTTTTACTTTAAAA
>SEYY01017580.1:20000-25733 GCA_009176605.1 Armadillidium nasatum
ATTAAAGAAATAGAGACATGAAATGAAAATTATTGATGTTATTCTATGTGTGTATGGCATCATGGTGTTATTAAAGAAATAGAGCCATGAAATGAAAATTATAAGATGCTGATGATTTCTTCACTCGTATAAAAATCATATTAAGGTAATGATTTATTATGTAATAAGAATTTTTATTTATAAATACATTATTGTTTTAGAACGACGTTGTGGATATTAAATATTTGTGTCAGGTACGATAAACATGTACCTCAGTTAAATGAGGCTGACCAAAACCATGAAATATCAGGAATTGTTGGGTTGCGTAGTGATCAGTCACGTGGTTATGACTTCATAGACACATAGTCTCCTTTAGAACTTTGGTTATAGTGAGTTAAAGTAAATAAGTATGTAAATGAAGTGAGTTAAAAACATGAAATATCAGGAATTGATTGGAAAAGATACAAACAACCACGTGGCTATGACGTCATAGACACATGATTATTTTGTGCTTACTTTCAGTAAACATAAAGGTATGTTAAAAATTGGGAAAAAATAAATCCAATGACATCACTTAGTTAAGAAAAATAAAATAGTTCCAATTTGTTCAGGTCAGAACTTGAAAGCAATACGCTTAAAGAAAGGTATGACGTCACAAGTATAAAATCATATGATTATAATAACTCGAATGCAAAGTAATAAAAAAAATTTATGACATTAAAATATTTACATTCGCATTTGAAACTATGATGATGTTAGGTATTAGTAAATTTACAGTGTTATATGATTTCACTAAAAAGTCGATAACTGCTAATATTCAGTAATGTCTCTAAAAATTGTAATTTAAATAATGTGTATATGTAAAATGAAAGCATGATTTTATATATATCATCATGAGATATGAGGAATATGAAGTTATACTGCGACATCACAGGTACAGATACTCTGAGTATACGAATATAATTTGCTATGAGAAAAAATATTCATGATGATTTACATTTTTATTATGGTTACACATTCGTATCATTTCCTGTTTCGAAATTTCTCACAAGGTATGTATACACTTCTGAATAAATAAAAAAAATTTAATTTTAATTTATAAATATATAAGAAGGGGATATGTGATGTTATCCATGATGAAAATAGTTGATGATTTAGACTTTGGTATGTGTTGGTGTGTACCATATTACATGATGATGACGTCATAAAAGAAGAAAAATAAAATGGATGTGGTGAAGAGGTATGTGCTTAAAATTTCGAGAATGAGTCACAAACAGGCAATACCAGGATCTGGGTATTGGTTAGCTGCAAAACAAATATCGTCCACATAGTTATGACGTCACAAAACGTTTATTTTGTACGTTCTTACTAGATAATGTTTAGAAATATGCTAAATATTGGAGATAAAGGAGTATCTGGAATCTTTATATCGGCTATATGTTTATTAAATATATTAAAGAGGCTAGTGAGGGAACTCAGTGTTGTGTATATTTATTTTTATATTAATTTAAAATTTCATATACTAAATATAAAAGTAGTTTATGGCATCTCATCATTCAAAACGTTGTGATACATGTCTGTGAAATAATAAAAATTACCGAACACCTCTTTGTCGTATTTATTTTATTTATATCATGTGTGTGTGTGTGTGTGCATGTGTATGAGGTTGTTTGGGTATTGTATGTAAATGTTCGCATGTTTTTATTGCGTTAAAAAAAATTAAGAAAATATGAATAGAATAGGAAAATAAAAGACTTATTTCAGTTATAAGTATGTGAAGAAGAAGGTCGCTAATTGAGATATATTAAATGTGTGTGTGCATGTGTGTACTGGTCTCGTGTACGGAGTGGAAAAGCCCTTATTCTTCATTACATGATTCAGTGTTTTAGCCCTCATAAATAACGATAAACTTTTAATAAATATATTGTTTCACAAAAATGTTTACAATTTTTTTAAAGAGAAACAAAATAATTTGTTACTGAAAGGTATGAAAATAAATTTTTAAAGTTATAGCTTGAAAGAAATATTGAAAATGTGAATTTACAATATGTTTTAAAAGTTATAGCTTGAAAGAAATATTGAAAATGATGATGTGAAATAAGTTTTAAATAAGTTACAGATTGAAGAAAACGGGATGAATATCCATAAATATGTGTATGATGTCATAATGTTGTTAAAGAAATAGAGTAATGAGATGGAATTTATATGATGTGATATTTAAGTACTAATGCCTTCGCATATATAAAATATTAAAGTAATGGTTTTTTTATGTAATATGAATTTTTATTTTTAAATACAATAAGTATTGTTATAGAATGACGTTGAAAGTTAGGAAATAAATTAATACTGTAAACAAGTGATTATGTTGTACGTCCCCTGAGATGAGTCATAACCATGAAATATTAGGTATTCATGGGAAACGATACAAATATCAGTCACGTGAAAATGTTATAGACATAATGCCCCATTTGGGTGTAGTGAGTCAAAGTAAAAAATAGTACATAAATTTAGTAAGTCATAAACAAAAATTGGATACTGAAGTGAGGAAACTATGTGGTCAAAAGAATATCTACGGAGATGAAAACCATGTGGACAGAGATTGAAGATGGCGGAAACCATATGTTTCTATTGTATTAACTTTCATCAAATATGAAAGCATGTTAAATGTAAGAAAAATAATAAGACCTATGATGCCACTTAGTTTAGGAAATAAATATTTCCACGAATTGTAATTCATGTCAGAATTTGGAAGCAAACCCTCAAAGAAAAGGTATGACGTTACAAACATAAAAATCATATGATTATAATAACTCTAGTACAATATAATGAAGAATATGTATGACGTCACAATATTTACATTTCGTGTTTTAAATAAGATAAATATAATATTAAAAATTTATTTTTGAATGATATTGTTGTTAGTGAATATGCAATGAATGAAACTGTATTTACTTCGGTTAACGAATTCTTGATATTTCATGTTTTATCTACGTGGCAAATGGGTGCTTTGAATGTATATATATTATTGGTATTGATATGTGTATGTGTGTGTATGTGGGTATATGGGTGTAAACCAGCCTTCATGCATGTTTAAGTGCTTTACAGCATCAAGGTATAAAATATTCATATAAATTTTTAAAAAAATAATAATAAAATGTTATGCAAAATATCACGTAATAATAGTGTTTATGTTATTATTATATCATTAAAGAATCGAAATAATCGATGATGTAAGTGTGGTGTAAAATATTACGCAATAAAGTTTTCGATGACGTAATAACAGTAAATATTTAATCATTATTATGTAAAGTTATTACTAATAACTGTGATTATATAATTATTATGTAACAATGGTAATAATAATAGAAATACGATAAAGAAATATATTTGAAGACAGTAGTTATACAAATTTATTTAAATTATTATAAAATATCAGTGAATATTATAATTATTATGTAACAATGCTAATAAAAATAATGGAAATATGATAAAGAAATGTATTTGGTGACAGTAGTTATAAACATTTATATAAATAATTTATAAAAAATTTTATATACAATTATTATGTAATTGTTCATATGATGCAATTGATGATGTAAGCATAATACTATTCAATGATTATATAATTATTATGTAATAATTTATTCGATATAATCAAATTTGTAAGCATGATTATATAATAAATAAAGTCAAATAAAGAGTGTGATAACGTCATATTAATACGATAAATGAAAATATGTTATGCAAAATATTACGTAATAACCACAAATACAAAATGGTCTCACAATAGTTTTAAATTCGTATCCATTCCCTGAATATTGGAGGAAGTTTGATTTTCACCCACTAGATAACTCTACGGTCAAGAAAAAAATCATATCCAAGATGGTGGAAACCACGTGACCAAGAAAAAATGGCAGAAAAATTCAAATTCAAGATGGAGGACCCCACGTGGTCCAAAAAAAAAAAAAAAATTAAAGGGAAAGTTAAAATTCAAATTCAAGATGGAAAATCCACACGTGATCATGGAAAACAATGGCTGGGAAAATTCAAATTCAAGATGGAGGAAAAAAAATCTAAGAATTTGAAATCACGTGTTCGGAAAATCGAATATGGCGGATATAAATCCAAGATGAGGGATAGAAACTCAAGACGGCAGACACCATGTTCAAGATGGCTGAAACCAAATCAAAGATGGCGAATGCCGAATCGAAGATGCGGATGCCAAATTTAAGATGATGGACGGATCCAAAATGGCGGACTGAAATCACGTGTACAAACATCTACGAAAATAAAAACCACATGATCAAGAAAAAAGTGGCGCACGGGTTACGTCATGGTCTCGTGATGGTCCCGATGCCATGACATCATATGATAAGGTGTGTGTGAGCGCGCGCATGCGTGTGGGACGTCATCACCAAATGTGCATCGCGATGTTACAAAGAGGGTCTTGCAATGATACCTTACCCCCAGTTCCAGCTGTGGCTGACACTCACACTCTCTTCACCTCATGGTGATTTGAGCAAGCAAGGATGCCACTTACTAGAAAGTGCTATAAGTTACTAGAAGATGCTAGAAATGGCTAGAAACAGCTAGAAAGTGCTAGAAACATATGGAAATGACACTCATGAAAGAGCATGAGTTAGGTCCTGGCACTAACAATTGAGGATCATGAATGCGAAATTAGGGATGGCACGTGCCATGTGAAAAAAAGTCAAAAAGGAGTGGAGCTAAGGAATTAAGGGATTAAAAAGGTCAAAATGGGGTGGGGAATAAGGGATTTAAATTATTAATTAAGGGAATCATAAAAATTAATTATCGGATTATTAGATTAATTAACATATTATCCGATTAACCGGAATAAAAAAACCTCCGGAAATAGTGGTGGTCTATTTCCCCCGTTTCCCCCTCAAATTACCCTCAGGAAAGAGCATTGGGAGGGGGTTTGGGGGACATCCTCCTCGGTGCAATGTTGCATGCAACATTGCAATATCGATTTGCGACATGGCACTGTTGCATTCAACAGTGCCATGTTGTATAGCACTTGCAACATGCACTAGCACTGGCACGGCCCTACTATATATATATATATATATATATATATTATATATATATATATATATATATATATATATATATATATATATATATATATATATATATATATATATATAATATATATTATATATATATATATATAGTCGTAACTTTGTGATGTGATTAAGAGATGGTGAGTGATGAGATAAATCACAAAGTACGCTTTAAAAATAAAAATAAAGTCTTGACTGAAATTTCAAAGAGGAATCAAAGTGAAACATTTTACTTAATAATAGTTTATTTACAAAAGGAAAATGATTTAACAAAAAAATGGTAGCAATGGCTAATGACGAGCGTATTATGAATTAAATATCTTTAAGCAACATATGGGAATATTATTATTTACACAAGGTTAAAGTAGACGGGAATTCACGAGAAAGAAATGAAGGAACTCTGAGATCCTCTGGGATCTGTCCTTCAAAGGCTTAAGGAAAGAATAAGGAACTGAGTTTTTAAAAGGAGGTTTTAACTACCTTCTTCAATCAAATCAGTCGTTGGCTCTGGCCAACAGTTGATCCTCTGTGATCACTTTCCTCCCTTAACTCAGGTTAAGGTTAGATCAAAGATCTAAAAGCCTTTCTTAAATCGCGTTAGAACTTAGATTTTAAAAGGAGGTTTTAACTACCTTCTTCAGCAAATCTAGTCATTGGCTCTGGCCAA
>SEYY01017582.1:7500-12500 GCA_009176605.1 Armadillidium nasatum
ATATATATATATATATATATATATATATATATATATATATATATATATATATATATATATATATATATATATATATATATATATATAAGGATAGCACTTTCGGGGGTGCCAGATTTTTTCGAGGTATCTAAATCTGGCAACCTGAGCCTAAAGGTCTTTTCTGAATTTGCGTGTAATACCGCATTCTCAGGGACCTTCCTGACCTTTTCTTTGGCGGTTCACGGACCCATGCAGACTCCCAGACCCCCAGATTCGAACCAATTTCAGCCGCACTGAACCGCAAAGAAAATGGTCAGGAAAGAGAGTGAGGTGAAGGCAGAGATTTTGCAAACTCAGGTAAATTCCTGATGCCATTTTTGGGCTGTTTAAGGGACCCCGCGGGGGCCCATTCCCCAGACTTGAGGCCAATTTCAATGGGTTGAAACCCCCCAAAATGATGTCAGGAAAGAGCGTGAGGTCAATTTGTGCGGAGTAATATAATATAATATATATATATATATATATATATATATATATATATATATATATATATATATATATATATATATATATATATATATATATATATATATATATATATATATATATATATATATATATATATAGTGTTTGTGTATGTATGTGTATTTTCCTTTCATCTTTTTAAAAGGATTTGTTGAGAAAGGAAATTTGATATATATTATCTCTCCTTTTTCGTTTATCAGTGTTGTGACAATAATATTCAAGCGGAATGATTTCAGATAACTTAGGAGTAAGATGATTACATGATGATTTATATTACACTGCAATTATGGACCTGTTATTATGTTTTGTTTATCATTTTTTTTTTTTTGTTTTTTCGTAAACAACACACACGCACACACACTCATTAGGTATAAGTGGGGTTGTGGAGTCTATACTCATCCACCCAAATTATTTGTGAATTTTTCTGAATATGAAACAAACCTCCCTATATTTAAAGTAGGAAAAAGCTTCCCCAACTTTGTTGCAAAACTGAAGGTTTGCAAATGCTTTACCGATTATTTTATTACGTTATGCTCATGTACACAAACACACACACACACACACTATATATATATATATATATATATATATATATATATATATATATATATATATATATATATATATATATATATATATATATATATATATATATATATATATATATATATAATGTAACCAGTATATAAAGGAAAAGTCAATTCGTTAATCAAATTAATGGTTAGTATGGCCCAGTACACACCATTTTTAAGAGTTCAATTCGAAGGAAGTAAGGATAGTAGAAGAGTTTTCCAGTGTTCAACAGTGGAGTACACGTAAGAATGATCATATCGCTTAAGTTTGAGGTCAGAGTGATGGACAGAGAATTAGATGAGACCTTATGGAACTACAGATCTCTCCTCAATGGAGGATGGTTGCGTCTAGAGGCTTCAGAAAAGAGTTTCTATTGTAATAATGATACAGTGCGAAAATTGTCCTAACGAATCGTTGAGACAAGTGGCAAAAATGTCACAGTAAAATTTTCTTAAGAGAAAAGATATATTAAGCATAGTAAAATCGCTTCACTAATTTATTTTCTTATAAGAAAATAACTGAAAAAATTTTTTTTGACATTTTTGCCACTTGTCACAACGATTCGTTAGGACAGTTTTTGCAGTGTAGTAAAATAAGAGTTATGCAATAGATTGACGGCTAGAATGAGATTGAAGAGAGTTAATGTGTTCAGGAGAGTTGATAAGTGGAAAAGCTCTTAGAATCTATCTTATGAAGGGTAGAGAAATGAGAAGCACCACAGGTATTCGATGAATACTCCACAAATTGATCAATGATGATCCTATACTGATTAACTAACTATTGTGGCTAGCAGTAGTAATGAAGGCTCCTCAACACAAATTGATCAATGATGATCCTATACTGATTAACTAACTATTGTGGCTAGCAGTAGTAATGAAGGCTCCTCAAGAACACCCAACCTTTTAAATGATATAGATGTCATAGCAGTAACTTCTTGTATAATTATGTATACCTGCTACATTAAAATATTCAAAAACTGAATTTAATATTTTAATAATAAAGAAATACCAAAATAATTCAAATGAACATAGAGGTCTTTTGTCAATTGTTTAGTTATCCTATTCTAGATGCAAATTTGGTTTAGTATTCATAGACATAGTAGACAAGAACAGTTTGTATGGACTAGACATAGATTCTTTACCCTTTATTTGTAGTGATTTACTCTTTTGAGGATACTCCAATAAGATACAACAAATTCCAACAAATGTTTACTCTTAAACATATTGATTAACCTATTTTGGGGTAACAAGGGAAAGTATTACAGCAAATTTATTTTAATTCTGTCTTTTAATTTGGGAAATATTCTTGTTTAGGAACTTTTGTTAATATATATATATATAATATATATATATATATATATATATATATATATATATATATATATATATATATATATATATATATAGTATAGTAGAACAGGATTGGTGTATCGGACAAGTTAATTAACCCTTTCTTGAAAAGTTGAAAAAGGCTCTGCCAGTGATTGGTGGTAATCTGTAAAAAATAAGTAAATAAATAAATAAAAAAAATAGAAATAAAAACAAATACATAAATGACATTGTCCTTGTCGGTTCTGCGTATATTTAATTCTCAAAAGTATGCAAATAAGTAAAACTAATGGGAAGGAAAAAAAAAAAACAAATTTGGCATACGTTTCTTATTGCTGGAATTGGTCATAAAAATTGGTTGTTTCCTTATATAATATATATACATATATATATATATATATATATATATATATATATATATATATATATATATATATATATATATATATATATATATATATATATATATATATATATATATATATATATATATATATATATATATATATATATATATATATATATATATATATATATATATATATATATATATATATATATATATATATATATATATATATATATATATATATATATATATATATATATATATATATATATATATATATATATATATATATATATATATATATATATATATATATATATATATATATATATATATATATATATATATATATATATATATATATATATATATATATATATATATATATATATATATATATATATATATATATATATATATATATATATATATATATATATATATATATATATATATATATATATATATATATATATATATATATATATATATATATATATATATATATATATATATATATATATATATATATATATATATATATATATATATATATATATATATATATATATATATATATATATATATTTTTTTTTTTTTTTTTTTTTTATTTATTTATTTATGTATTTATTTATTTATTTCTCCGACAATTCTCAGGTCGGACTCATAGTTAAACTCTGAATAAACTTGATTAGAGTTCACTTTTTAGATCATATCCTTGAAGAAAGATAATGAAAAAGTAAAAAAAAAAAATAAATAAATAAATAAATGTGAGATTAGAAGGAAACGAACTATTTAAAATAACTTTATCATTTTTGAGCTATTTTAATATTAAATAAAAGATTCAAAGCTTTTTTCTCTTGGGAAAATAAAAAGTCACCACTTAAGATTTACTTAAAATAAATATATATATTATATATATATATATATATATATATATATATATATATATATATATATATATATATATATATATATATATATATATATATATATATATATATATATATATATATATATATATATATATATATATATATATATATATATATATATATATATATATATATATATATATATATATATATATATATATATATATATATATATATATATATATATATATATATATATATATATATATATATATATATATATATATATATATATATATATATATATATATATATATATATATATATATATATATATATATATATATATATATATATATATATATATATATATATATATATATATATATATATATATATATATATATATATATATATATATATATATATATATATATATATATATATATATATATATATATATATATATATATACTATATATATATTATATATATATATATATATATATATATATATATATATATATAGTGGTGGAATCTATCAACATAACTCATTAGAATCTCATACATTAGGGAATATTCTAATACCTTGAAAATATTTTACAATAGTATAACTAATTTGCACGTAGGTGTATTGTAAAGTCAATGTTATAAGGAATTTGTAATTTGTATTGTAACGCTGGAAACATCACTTGAAAATAATTAATGAAATATCTAAATTCTAAAGATGTTTTTTATAGGAATGTTAAACATTAAACTAACTATAGCCAATTTTGTCCTTATAAATATTTATTTTGAGAAGGATGTTGTAAAGACCAGAGGAGTCTCGGTTTTAACTAAACGTAGATAATTTAAATATTATAAGGATTGTTTTATATATATATATATATATATATATATATATATATATATATAATATATATATATATATATATATATATATATATATATATATATATATATATATATATATATATACACGCTATATATATGGGAAATAATAAGTCTCCTTCTACAAACTGCATCTTTGAATGAGAAATGCAGTTCAGTTTCTTAACTTTAATTTAATGGTGCAATTGTTTCTGATAATACAAAAATACGTAATATACATTTTACAATTATTTATTTAATTGATACTTAAAATATTCTTTTCTTAATATGGTACAGAAGTGTTCCACTCTAATAAGAAAACTGTTTTATTTTGTTACTTTGTCTATTTCTTACTATTTCAATTTGCTTTGAAAATGGTTTTTATTTTTATACCTCTTCAATAAATTAATGTTCATTCTTAACAATTACACAGCAACATTAATTCTAACTAACCTTCAATACTGATGAATTGGTACGTTGGAGTGTTTAGGATGGGAAAAG
>SEYY01017582.1:17500-20000 GCA_009176605.1 Armadillidium nasatum
CATCGGTATCGGCATATTTTTAAGTATCGGTATCGGTATCGGCAAAGGTTAAACTCTTGGTATCGGTATCGGTATCGGTATCGGTAAAAATTTTGGTATCGCTCCATCCCTAATATATATATATATATATATATCAGACTTGGGTCCAAGACTCTTAAGTACAAGTACTTGTTTTTAAGTTCAAATTCTTGAGTACTTGTATTCGTGGTTTCAAAACTATTCGTATCCGTCAAACAAAACTTGATAATGATTTGGTCATTTGTGGCTTACGATCTTGTTCCTTTTTCTGTTCATAACTATTATTTTTTTGATTTAATAAATGCATCCAGTCTTCACTATCGCATATCAACACGCAAACACCTGGTAAATGAATTATTACAAGACAAGTGTTTGCTGTTCAAGGCCGATATTAAAATACTAGGGTGGGCTGAAAAGTAACGCCTGTTATGCCGGAAAATATCATACACTGCAGATAAGGTAATGAAACAAAGTCTGAAAGAAAGTCAAAGGTTTTTTAATAAGGTAGTTAATTACGGTAGTTAATTAAGGTAATATTATTTTTCTAAATAATCTTCTCGAACATCAAAACATTTCTCTGAACGTTGAACTCACTTCTTGAAACCGGTTGAGAAGAATTCTTGATTTGTTTTCCGGAACCAGTCTGCCACCGCTTTCTCCACCTCATAATCCGAACCAAATCTCACTCCCGGAGATTCCTTCAACTTTGGAAATAAGTGAAAATCACTGGGGGTCAGATAAGGATTGTAGGGTGGGTGATCGATGACCTCGAAGTTCAAGCTTTGAAGCTTCTGAAGCGTCTGGTCACTGTCATGATGCAGGAGGAAAACGGTATTGTTTGTTCTTATTCGACGGATGCTGCTCTTTAATTTTTGGAGAGTTTCGCAATAATGATTAGAGTTTACAGTCTTGCCCTTCGGCAGATATTCTGAATAGATGAGGTTCTCCACATCCTAGAATTGTGTCAGTATGAGTTTACCAGCCTAAGGGTTAAGTCTTAAGCTTCCGTACTCCAGGTGAGCTCCGGTGTCTGAATTCCATAGAAGGTTCATTTTCCTTCTGGATCATAGTGGCGGAACCACGTTTCGTCTCACATTACAATGTTTTGAAGAAATTCTGCACACCTTCGTCATTCAAAAATTTAATCACTGCACGTTGCTTCAACAAAGTATCTCTAGTAGCTTCCATTTTTCTATTAATGCACAACAATGAAACCAAATAACTACAACATTCGCTCGTCAGAGATATTCTACAAGCCTTAGTCTTTCGAACCAGGTCTTGAACATGTTTATATCTGTTTTCGTTGCTTATAAAACAACACATCAGCAAGCGTACAGAGAATGAACAAAATATATCTTTCACACTTGATATCTGACCCAGTCAACAAATAAGATCTTAGGAGTTACAGCCCTTTATATAGATAACCAGTGTTTAGAGGGTGTTGTGTCAACTTACAAACATTTCCATGGAAGTCACTGCAAGCAAAAGTTTGTAGGAATATGGTCAAATCAATGGATTTTGACTTAGAATCTAAGATAACAAATATCATAAAAGATGTATAATGCTACAAATGTTATCTGCTTTTTTCTACCAGGATTTTCTGAAATACCTGCTACTGTTTTGCTCTATACTTTGCAGTTAGAAGTAAAATATTACCCCAAAGAAGCAGGATAATTAAGAAACGCTGGGTCAAGCTTTAAAGTTGGTATCTTTCGTACATAAGTCTACAGTAGGTACAGACTTTCTAGAAGGGGAAGGAAAAAAAATTTGAATCTCGTTGTGCTACTCTTTGGAATTCGGAGATTAAAATGTTCAGATCCGTTTTGCAAATTTCAGAAGAAAAGTCAAACAGTTTAGGTATTACATCTCTTGGAGCAAATGACTGAAATATTCTTAAATATATGCTAGAAATATTTGAAACATCTGAAGATGTGACTGACTGTGTTCAACAGTAAAATTGTTTCATCAATCTTAATTTTCCCATGTGTTCTAGGAGTATCAACTTAGGCAGATGCTGTCAATATATATTAGTAATCTGGTGTTAGGACTGAAAAAAATCATTTAACACCACTTAGGAGCCATATGAAAATATAAAAAAAGAACTTATCAATTGTCAAGAGTAATAGATCCTATAGGTTTAAGCTGGACTGGTGCTCTGAAGACGAAAAGGTAACTCTAATGTCTTCCTTTTTAGCAACAAGTTCATTTTCAAAGCTTCAAAAGCTTCTAATAGAGATATTGCATTATCAAAGGATCTACCAGGATTAAGTTTAGGAAATCTTCCTCCAAAACTCGACAGACTGTAACCAAATTCAGGAGCAAATTGATATACGAGTAGAAATTTTGAAATATTTCAATCAACCTTGTATTTCTGAAGAAAGAGATGTGCTGATGTATTGGAAAAATCATGAATAAACTTTTCATACTGGCAAAGCTGGCACAGAAGCATTTGGTTATTCATGTATCTTCAGAACCTGTTGAT
>SEYY01017585.1:0-2500 GCA_009176605.1 Armadillidium nasatum
ACAAATCAACAACATTTGTACGGAACAAAAGCCTTGTCGTCCAGTATTTAATAAAACTGATAAAGAGGTAATTGCTGAGTACATCGAAATAATGACGCCTATTGCTGTTAGGCTGGATATGTTGCAGGATGAGAGTCCTATTGCCTAACCACTTCCTCCTCAAGGACAATCTTGTGGAAATGCAACTAGAGGTACAAAAATTTAACTATGCTAAAAACTTAGTCAACTACTTGCTAAAGCAACCAAAGCCAAAGAAAGTGAAAGAAAATGGCTTTGAACAGAGGTTCAGCAGTATCTTTGATGATTTTTATTTGCTTATGACAACAGCACAACACCTTCACTTCAAACTCTGAGTGGTACGTAGGTTAAATGAGGGAAGTACCCAGCTGTCAAGATGAGGATATTGGAGGAAATAAAGTGTAATTTTGCATCGAATTTTACTCCTCCACATCAAGGAGCTGAATGTGATGGAACTGAATCTGAAATGGGTCCATTTAAGGTGAGTTATTTTCATTATTTGAAACAAACTTTAAGCATCTCTTGTATTATATATATATATATATATATATATATATATATATATATATATATATATATATATATATATATATATATATATATATATATATATATATATATATATATATATATATAATATATATATATATATATATATTATATATATATATATATATACATCACCACCGCTCACGGGAAGAGTCTAATTCAAGGAGGGATGTTAAAGCAAAAAAAAAATAATAAAAAAATAATAATATAATAAATAAAATAAAATAAATAAAAAAATAAAACAACACACAGGTCTCACCTAACGCGAATTTCTTAGGTGAACACAGACGTGGGTTTAAAAGTAATGGAAATTAAATTTAGAAGGAAACACAGAAGATGGGAGAGAATCTACAAAACAGAGGTGGCTGCAAAGAAGGAGGTGCCACAGCGGACAAGCCTGGAAATGCCTATGTATATACAATATTTATATGCAGACAATTCACCCCTTGTGCTACGAGGACGCCATAAAAGTGGAGATATATGAATGGACAGCTCCCTCGAGCATTTTCCACTGTAGTACAAAAAAAAAAAGACAAGTCACCCAAATAATGGGTCAAGTGAATTGGAAGGAACGGAAGAGTTTATAAGTCTTTTAGCCTTTGACTCAACCTTATCCAAAAGACTGGTGAAACCTGAATCACCCCAGATATGACAGAAGTACTCCATACAAAGGCGGATGAGGCCCTTGTATTATTGGAGTAACTGCGAAGAATAAAAATATTCTCGCAGTCTAAATAGAACACCCAGCTTCTTTGAGACAGCACTAACAACCAATGTGATGTGAGGTTTCCAAGACATTTTTTTTGTTTATGTGAAGGTCAAGAGTGTTTGCATTTAAACAGGAGAGACTGGAGAACCGTCGAAGGAAATAAAAAGTTAGCAGATGTTTTTGAGAGGGAGATTTCAAGAAGTTGAGTTTTTAAAGATTTGATTTCACAAGGTTGAGACGTCCCCACTGGGAAATTCTATCGAGATCAGCAAGAATGGAATCGGAAAGATAAAGACGAAAGAAATTCTAGAAGCAAAGGAGAGAGCAGATTTGAAATGAGTAGAAGAATAGAGGGTCGAGTCATCGGCATATGAATAGATAGGGATAGACGAGCAACTGAGAAGATCATTAATGAAAAGTTGGAATAGAGTAGGAGACAAGACAGAACCCTGAAGAACACCACTATTGACAGAAAAAGAAGAAGTCGCCACATCAGCAACTGCTGGAATGGAACGACTAGAAAGAATGCTATACATAAGTAAGCAAAGAGAAGAAAAGCAGTGACCCATGCCACACACCGTCAAATTCCTTGGATATGTCAAGTGCTACCATACAAGTCTCCCCATTTTCCCAAAGGGCGCAAGACCATAAATCTGTGAGATAGGAAAGTATATCACCAGTAGACCTCGAATATCAAAAGCCAAGCTGATGGTCAGGAAGAAAGGAATGAGATTCCAGTTGATCCAAGAAATAAGAGTTGAGAAAGGCTTCAAAGATCTTAGATAGAATGCAAGTGAGTGATATAGGGAGATAGTTACAAAGATCAGAGAGGCTATCTTTCTTCGAAATAGGTTTGACTAATGCGCGTTTACAACACTGAAGGAAAGTACTAGTATTGAGGCATAGAGAGAAAAGTTGAACGAATGATGGAGCTGTTCATAGGTTTAATAAGGCCATGCACCTGATCAAATGTAATCAGAGGTTAAGGCATGGGACATCTGAGAGGAGAAGGAGTAGGAGAAGGATTGCTGAAGTCGTCCAGGGTGGAATAAGCCTTTTCAGAACCATCAGAGCGAATAAGAAGAAGAAAGGAAGACTTACAAAAGTTGTTAGAGATATTTTTGGCAAGAGGCCAGAAAGATTTATCAGTAGGAGAATTTAGGAGCTCAGCACACCTTCTTTTAGTGAAAGCTTGCTTTGCTCGTCGAAGAATATCCCTGCAAT
>SEYY01017585.1:7500-15752 GCA_009176605.1 Armadillidium nasatum
CTTTTCAATCAGAGATTAACAACAGCAGTTAATTGAAGCAAGGAGAGTGACCTTGGAGCGACTGCCCTCTGATCTTTCTCGTTTTTCAAATTGTGGTAGATAAAGCAAGGTCGTTTTCAATGCCTCAAAAACTCAATTCCTCATCTTCCTACTAGACAACCTTCTGCATAACTATGACATCTTCGAAAACACACAACTCAAACCTTCATCTTTCCTTAATATTCTTGGTGTTTCTTTTTCTCGTGCTCTTCTTTTAAAAACCACATTGCTCCTCTTTCTAAACAAGCTTCTAAGAGGTTGGGTGTTCGGAGGCGCCATCAGATTTTACTCAAACCGCCACAGTTGTTTGATCAATACAGTGGTGTCGTTCGGCCCTGTATGGAGTATGCCTCTCACATCTGTGGTAGTTCCATTCATACAGCTCTTCTAGAAAAGGCTTTTCGTCGTTATCAGCTCCTTCTTTTTCACATTCTCTCTCTAGTCTCTTTCTACCCACCTAACTCTTGCGTCTCTCTTTCTATACTAACAGTATTGGAACGGACACTGCTCTTTAGAATTCTCCCGTCGCATTCCTCTTTCATTCAGAAAGGCTCGCGGGACACGTCTTTCTACCCAGTCTCATCCTTTCTCTGTCCAACTATTTGACCCCAAACATAACAGCTATGCTCAATCATATATATATATATATATATATATATATATATATATATATATATATATTATATATATATATATATATATATATATATATATATATATATATATATATATATATATATTATATATATATAATTAAAAGCATTTGTAAGAGAAACGAAGCTTTACTATTTACATTAAAGTAAAAATATTATTAGAATTTGAGGGAGATATTCCCTTCTTAGTAATCTTCAGATGATTGAAAAATATAAATAAATTTGAAACGTTGTTGGCAAAGTTCAAATGATGCTAATGATAGCAATGAAGAGAATGCGTGAATAGGAGGAAGGAATGAAAGGAAGAATAGATATAAGGGAAAGAAGATAAAGAAGAGGAAGAAGAAAATAAATTCCGAGATTAATTACGAAGATCGTAAAGTTTTAACGCTCTTCTGAAGACTGTGACACGTGCGGCGAATCTTCACCTCATCGACAAAGTTACTCATTTTATTGCACAGACATTTATTGGGGACGTTATTTCTGACATATTATTATTTCCTTCTTTAAAAATAATAAATTATACTTATTTATTATTTTTTTTAAATAAATAAATAAAAATACGATGATTATTTTATAATATATCAAAAATTAAAATTGCATTCCCAACTTCTCACGAAGGATGTACAATCTAAGTACATCTACTTTTCCCTTTGATGTAGTTCTGTGGGTTTTGCAGTGTCAGTAGATTACAAACATTTCTCGAATGTTCCGTTCAAATTCGGTACATTATGAAAACAATTCTTTGAGATTTGCTAAAACTTTGTATCGAACCAAATCCTAATCGGGTAAAAAGTCATCTAAAACACTAAATATACGTATTCAGATAAAATGCTTTACAAAATTTGTCGACGATTGGGCACCCAACTCCAACATATACTTTCTAAACTCAGTTGTTATATATATATATATATATATATATATATATATATATATATATATATATATATATATATATATATATATATATATATATATATATATATATATATATATATATATATATATATATTATATATATATATATATATATATATATATATATATATATATATATATATATATATATATATATATATATATATATATATATATATATATATATTATATTATCATCATCATTATCATCATCATCATCTTCCCCAAGGAAGGACTTTCGTCCTGTCAGTGGGATCTTTCGAGGAAGATCCTTTGGTTTCATGGGCCCACAGCAGATACTGCTGGCTGGGTCAGGCCTATCGCGGATGCCGGAGATTATTACCATCAGTGGCAAGAGCACTCCACTGATGTACTCGTTTAATGATTTAGTCATTCGAAGCTAAGCGCAAGGAGAAACCGCTCACATTTCCCGCTCCTGCCAGGCCTCGAACCCTATATATATATATATATATATATATATATATATATATATATATATATATATATATATATATATATATATATATATATATATATATATATATATATATATTAAAATTAACTATAAGTATAGTATAGTGGTAAGGTAGAAACCTATATTAAAAGTGGTTCAGTGATAATACAAAAATACAAATACCAAAAAAAAACACAATACAAAGATCCCCCCCTTACATAACACAGAATCCTACATCACATCACCTCTCTGAGAGGACTTTGGGCACAGCTGGCGGCCATCCCGGATTTTCCTAAAAAGCATATTTGAAATATTTGAAAGATCTCTGGACGACGCCGACTGCGGCGGGCGCTTCATTAGCGAAGTGTGGCCACCTCAGCGTGGGGTGGTCAAAGGGGTGAGAAGATAAAAAAAAAAAAAAAAAAAAAAAAAATTATATATATATATTATATTATATATATATAATATATATATATATATATATATAATATAATAATATATTATATATATATATATATATATATATATTAGTGATGGATCGGATGTCATATTTTCCAATTTGCGGATGCGGATGTTGAATTTGGAGAATGCGGATGCGGATGCGGATGTTGAATTTTTGAAAGTGCGGATGCGGATGCGGATGCGGATGTTGAATTTTCGAAAGTGCGGATGCGGATGCGGATGTTAATTTTGATGAGGATGCGGATGCGGATGCGGATGCGGATGTTAATTTTATATATATATTATATATATATATATATATATATATATATATATATATTATATATATATATATATATATATATAATATATATATATATATATATATATATATATTTCACTATCACCTTTCCCACTTTCGTGAGGTGGTGCCCGCCACAATTCCCTTACAAGCAAAACTATTCTTACCTTTCAACTCTTTCACCACCTCCCTCCATCTCTGTCTCCACAAATCTTCTACCCTCGTCTAAACTCAAATTCCTTCCATCAAAATCACTCTCACTCCATCCATCCATCTCCACTTCGGCCTTCCTCTCCTCCTACCCTTCCCCTATCTACATCGGATCTACGTACCTTGTCAACCATTCTGTTCTCTTTCATTCTTCACATATGTTCAAACCATTTTAGCACATCCTCCTCCTCTCTTTCAATTACACCCTTCTTCCATTTACACATCTCCCATATTCTTTCATTTCTAATTCTATCAATCCTTCTCAATTTACATATCGCTCTCAAATCTTTCATCTCAAAGACATTGAAACTTTTTCTCGACCGAGCACTTATCGTCTATGTTTCACACACATACAATACAGAAGGTGAACACATACATTCATTAAAACATTCTTATCTTTATTTCTTTCGAAATTTTTCCTTTCTTCCATACTTTTCTTAGGCCCCCCAATACTTTCATTCCTTCTACCACTCTGTTCTTTATTCCTTTTTCCGTCCCACCCTTACCTTCCACCCAACATTACTAGATATTTGAATTCATTCACCTCCTCAAGTTTCCATTCTCACACTTCTACAAACCAATTCCTCCCTCCACATTTCCTCATCCCCACCTCCAATCCTCATAACTTTATTCTTCGCTGGATTGAATTTCAATCTCGTGTTTGCACATTTACCTTCAAACTCTCTCACAAGTATTCTCATCTTTTCTCCAGATTCTGCTACCAACACATGCCGCATCATCTGCAAAAAGTAAAACATTCACTTCACATTCACCCTCCATATTCTCAACGTAATACTCTTCCCTTCTCTGTCCATTTTTCTAAGTCAACCATTCATCAATAGATTAAATAACATGGAGATATTACAAACCCCTGTCTCAATCCCACTCCTATGCTAAACCAATCCGATAGTTCTCTCTTCACCCTCACTCTTGCATATATATATATATATATATATATATATATATATATATATATATATATATATATATATATATATATATATATATATATATATATATATATATATATATATATATATATATATATATATATATATATAGTGATGGATCGGATGTCATATTTTCTAATTTGCGGATGCGGATGCGGATGTCGAAAATTTTAGAGAAGTGCGGATGCAGATGCGGATGCGGATGTTGAATTTTCGAAAATGCGGATGCGGATGTTGATTTTTTGTGCGGATGCTCCACATCCTCGCATGCATGCGGATGCGGATGCCATCACTAATATATATATATATATATATATATATATATATATATATATATATATATATATATATATATATATATATATATATATATATATATATATATATATATATATATATATATATATATATATATATATATATATCCAGTATTGAGAAATTTTGTTTGAATAAATTTTAAACAGCTGAGGGATTTCTTCTCCCTTGGCAAATGCTGAAAAGAAGCCCTGTTCTGGGGATAAAGATCTGGATGTGCGCAATCAAAACCAATCTCTTCAGAATAATTTTAAGTCGGTGTTGACTTAAATGATATCATTTTTAATTAAGGAATAAACTTCGACTGTTTCAAGGCTTCACACCAATTTACTTATAAATTTAATACTTTTTAATATTTTGTCATTTTAAAATCTGATTTTGTTTTTTTTTAATGCGAAATTATTATTTATTTCTAAATTTTTATTTGCTGGCTTAAGATCTCATCTTCACGATCTCCTCTTAAGGAAATTTTTTCATGTCTCTCCATTCCTGATTGTAACAGTTTCTTCTCATTTTTGTCTCTTCACTTTCCATTAATTTCTCCTCGTTCCTTCTCTTCCTTTTTAATAATAATATTATTTTTTTGGTTCAATCCCAAAAATTCTTACACTTTTCTTTAGTGGTTTAATTTCCTTAAAAAAGTTGAAAATCCCCAATATAAGATAAAATAACGTTATTCGTATTTTTTAATATGTGAAGTTCAATAAGTTCTTTTCCATTTCCATTAATTTTTTAAAAAAAGAAATATTTATTTAGTTCTTCAATTTATTTAGTTGTCAAGTTTGTTGTGAATAATATAATAATAAAATAATAATTAACTTGAAATAAAAAAAGGAACATTATTTTAATATTATTTAACTTCACCTTATGAATTCAAATTATCTGAAATAAAAAAAAAAATTTAAAATTTTTTTTTTACCCTATATTTTCATTATTAACCTAATATTTTAGGTCTTAGAAAAAAAGTGTAAGAACTTTTGGGATTGAACCATTTTTTTTTCTAATGGAAATAAAATTTATGTTCCACACTTTGAAACCGACACTTTGATTTCAACTCATGACTTTCTAGACAAAGCACAATAATAATAATAACAAGTCTCATAGCTTGCGCCTGCGCAGCAAGCCTAGAGGCTTGTATTTACATTTTTTATTATATACAAAAAAAATGCATAGTAAAGTTACATAAACTGAAACTAATTTTTATTTTTAAAAAACATTTTAATTTTTTTTTATTTGAAGTCTTGCTTTCATCTTCATTTTTATTTGATATTTTTCTCTTTTTTCCACGTTTACTGTTTGATAATAAAATGTTTTAAATTTTATTGATTTTTCCCTCAAGTTTTTCATTAAAATTTTCTATTCTTCTCTTATTTTCGATTATTTCTCTTTCTATTTCATTAAACCACCCTCCGTAATCCATGTCTTTGCTATATTCTGTTTTGATGCTCGTATCAAATTGTGCGTTAATTTTTTCTTGAGTATCGTAATCTTCTGATTTATATTTATTTGGAATCTCTCTATCGAATAAAAGATCGTAATCATAATTGTGAGAACAATCACAAACTGAGATATATTTTTTAAATTTACTATTATTTATATCTTCCATTTCAAAATCATTTGGATTTTTAATTAATATTTTATCTTTTAATTCATCATATTCTTCTTCTATCGTTGACTCTTCTTTGAATATTTCTGTATATACAACATTAGTTGTATAATGTACAATTTGTTGTCCAACAGTATCAATCTCTTCGCATTTACATATGATATGTAAATTTCTATAATCCGTTATTCGCGAACACGCTACGTATAATTGACCATGAGAAAAACATTCCGCATTTGTTAAATGTAAACCTGGGCCCAAAAGATGGAAGTCCATGGTGCTAACCGCTACACCACCAATGGTTCAAAAGGAAATCATTCGGAACTTCTACTGACTTACCGTCTAGTGAAAAGCTCTCGAAGACCTCCCCGACCACAACTTGGGCCCAGGTTCGAATCCCCGAGCAGTTATATAAATTATACAAATTGATTCCACGGTTTATAATAGTGGCTATTAAAATAATAACAAATGTACTGCGGTTTCAGGATAAGAGCCTTGGCCAAGCTAACCCTACGCCCAAGTTGTGGTCGGGGAGGTCTTCGAGAGCTTTTCACTAGACGGTAAGTCAGTAGAAGTTCCGAATGATTTCCTTTTGAACCATCGGTGGTGTAGCGGTTAGCACCATGGACTTCCATCTTTTGGGCCCAGGTTCGAATCCCTAAGCAGTTATATGAATTATACAAATTGATTACACGGTTTATAATAGTGGCTATTAAAAATATATATATATATATATATATATATATATATATATATATATATATATATATATATATATATATATATATATATATATATATATATATATATATATATATATATATATATATATATATATATATATATATATATTATATATATATATATATTATATATATATCATTTATTAAATAAATAAAAATAAAGCTCAAAAATGTTTTATACGCATTTCTTTCTATCATTAAAAATTATTATTTTCATTTTTAACTTCTAAGTAAAGACAGGCGGAGAAACCTTTCCGATCTAAATATTTTTCCATCAAGATAAAAGATCAAAGGTCCGATATAGATTAATATATATTTGGTGAAGCAACACATCTTTCGATACAATATACTTTCGGCATTTAAATTGAAAATATATAAGTAATTGAATTTTAAAGAAATATATATATATATATATATATATATATATATTATATATATATATATATATATATATATATATATATATATATATATATATATATATATATATATATATATATATATATATATATATATATATATATATATATATATATATATATATATATATATATATATATATATTTGGTGAAGCAACTTAATATAGGTTTGGCCAATATGCTTACAAATATGAACGGAATAATATTAATTAGATATAGATTAGATAATAATAATAATAACAAGCACATATGCGTATCCCGTAGGGCTACGCATATGAACTTGTTATTATTAAAAAATTAGTAAATATGATTAATAAAATTTAATTAATAAAATTATTATTAAATATTTATATTTTATTAAAATATTTATTATTATTTTTAAAAAAAAAAAAAAAAAAAAAAAAAAAAAATTTAAAAAAAAAAAAAATATATATATTATATATATATATATATATATATATATATATATATATATATATATATATATATATATATATATATATATATATATATATATATATATATATATATATATATATATATATATATATATATATTATATATATATATATATTATATAGGCAACTTAATATAGGTTCGGCCAATACGCTTACAAATGAACGGAATAATATTAATTAGATAATAAAAATAATAATAATAATAATAATAATAATAATAATATATAATAATAATAATAATAATAATCTAATAAAATACTACTACTACTAACTAAATTAATAATAATAATATAATAATAATAATAATATAATAATAATAATAATAATAATTATATACTATATATAATATATATATATCAACTTAAATTTGAAGTCTAAAATATTGCCTTATATTATTTATTATATATATATATATATATATATATATATATATATATATATATATATATATATATATATATATATATATATATATATATATATATATATATATATATATATATATATATATATATATATATATATATATATATATATATATATATATATATATATATATATTATTTTTTTTTTTTTTTTTTTTTAATTATAATAATATTATTTTATAATTTCATTATTTTAAACATTTCATGACACTTTCGTTCCTCTCGATTTTACCACTCTTCTACGGCTAAACTACTATTTATGTATTTTATTTTTTTATTATATTCATTATTATTATTATTATTATTATTTATTATTATTATTA
>SEYY01017586.1:0-18104 GCA_009176605.1 Armadillidium nasatum
TCATAAGCATAGGAGTTTATAGGAGATGAGATATTAGAGAGGGTCATAAATGAAAAAGCAGAAAAAGTGTTCGGGATAAGATAGAACCCTGAGGAACACCACTATTGATAGATAAGGGAACCCTCCATAAGGATTTTGAACCATTTTTTATAGATGTGAGAGAAGCACGACTTTAAAGGGTAACTATTAATGCATATATTTCGAAAACATGAGATCCATCGTTGGGCTAGTTTTTTTTTTTTAGTGGAATAAATTTCATCTTCAACCATTTTCACTTTTTTCATTAAATCCTTAATAAAATATAAAATATTTATGTTTTCTTTTCTTTTTTTCTTTTAAAGATTAGAAACATATAGGAATCAAATAACGCATGATTTTAATAATATCTTGTAGCTTAGATGGTCTAAGCGCTGCACAAAGTCATCGCAAATTGTAAAATTTTCATTTTTAAGACATTTTTCAAGTTCAAATAATTATTTAAAATTAACCGCAAATCTGGGGATCAGATAGATGTGTTTATTTTCCTCTAACTGTCTGTAATTCAATAAAATAAGTGTGATAACGGTTGTTGGGCTTGTTTTTTTTTGGCGAGTTTTTATGTTTTGAAAGTGCCATTTTCAGAAAATTGAAAAACGTAAAACCCAATATTTACTTTATAAAATGCATTCAACGTTTGAATGGTCATATCTCAGGAACTTTTGGAATTGGAAAAACTAATTACATATTTGGAATCTGCATATTATTTCCTATAAGAATATACTAAAAGCAAATTTCTAAAGTTATTGAAAAAATTTTTATTTGAAGTTGCCTCATATTGCCAAACCAAAGGTCATTCGATAGGTGTCACTTGAAAAGTCTTTTTCTCAGGACTGCTTGGAATTAGAAAAACTAATTACAATTTGGAATCAGGCATGTCATTGACTAAAGAATGATGAAAAAAAAAAAAAAATTTTGACCCCCATTATTGAGTGTCCCTTCCTTGAAGCCTCCACTTTTGAGATTTTTTGAGTGGATATATCTCAGTAACTATTTCGAATTATGAACACTAATTGCAGATTTGGAATCTGCGTGTTATTTTCTATAAAACTGCGGAAACTAATTTAAAAAAAAAAAAAAATAAAAATTTCCTTTGAGAGCGCTTTGCGACAATTTGAAGGTCATTGACAAGTGTCACTTGGTAGTCTTTTCTCAGAAACTGTTTGGAACTAAAAAAAACTAAATACAGATTTGAAATCAGCATAGATTTTACTATAAAACTGCTGAAAAAAAATGAAAATATTCCCCCCCAACAGTTGGGGTCTTTTTTTGGGGGGGTCCAAATTTGAGATTTTTTGAGTGTCATATCTCGGTAACTATTAGGGAATATGTAAAACTAATTACATATTTGGAATGAGCAGAAAATTCTCTATAGGAATTCTGAAAAAGAATTATAGATCTTTAAAAAAAATTTTTTTTCTGGAAGGGAGTAATATACCGTTTTTGAAGGTCATTCGACAGGGGTCACTTTAAAACTCTTTTTCTCAGGAACCGCTTGGAATTTTAAAAAACTGATTACAGATTTGGAATCCTCATAGATTTTACTATATAATTAATGAAAAAACAGAAAAAGTGTTCTGATAAATTTTACCTTTTAAAAGTAGGATAAAAATCCTTAAGGAGCACGCCCTTTTAAAGGAAGAACTGTGGCCGTCTACAACAGCTGCTATAGAACGACCGGAAATGAAATTAAAGAGATCTCAGAGAGAAGGAGAGTTAAAGAAAGATTGAAGTTTAGAAATCAAAGCTTTGTGCCAGACTCAATCGAAGGCTTTTGATATGTCCAGAGCGACGGCAAAGGATTCATTGAAATGCCGAAGAGGGAGGAACAAGAGTCATATAGAAGAGAAAGAATATCCCCAGTAGAGCGTTTCTTACGAAAGCCATACTGACGGTCAGAGATAAGATTAGAAGAATTGAAATGTTTCTAAATCTTCCTGTTAGGGATAGATTAGAAAACTTTAGAAAGAACGGAGGTCAAAGATATGGGATGGTAGTTGGAGGGTTGAGAGGCATCCCATTTCTTTGGCACAGGCTGAATGAGCGAGGTAGTAGACTTGCGGAGGACAAAGTGCGATGGAGGGCGGTTTTTAAAGGGAATGAAAGGCAAGAACGGTTATGTTTGTAAGGAAATTGTGGCGGGCACCACAACACCAAAGTGGGAAGGTGAAAGGTATATATATATATATAATATATATATATATATATATATATATATATATATATATATATTATATATATATATATATATATATATATATATATATATATATATTTATTAATATTATTATTATTTTATCACGAGATGGACAAATAAGAGAGTTTAAATAATCGATGGAATATTCACCTGAATCTAGATATCCCGAGAGACCAAATTTATTAACAATTGAAACAAATATTAAAAGATTTCCTTTCTTTTGACAAAAGTTTAATTGTTGATGACAAAAGCCAATTTCGAAGCGTTAAAGAAAGGCTTCTTTTAAAAGCGAACAGAAATTAATTTTGAGTTTCAAATTGGGAAAACCATTTAAAAAAAAAAAAAGAATTAATAGTTTAATCGGATCTGATTTGAAAGTTATTAAATTTTTTATTGTGGAAGTAATAGTAATAATTATTAAGATATTAATAATATTGATAATAATAATGGTTTATAATAACAATAGTTTTAATTATACAAATTATAATTTTTATTTTAAAAAGAAAAATATAATAATAATAATAATAATAATAATAATAATAATAATAATAATAGAATAATAATATATAATGATAATATAAAATTAATTTATTTATAATAGTAAAAAGAAAAAATAAATAATAATAATAATAAATAATAATAATAATAATATAATAATAATAATAATAATAATTAATAATAATTAATAAATTATAATAATATATAATAAAATAATAAAAATAATAAAAATAATTAATAATAATAATATATAATAATATATTATTAATGATAATATAATATAATAATATAATAATAAATTAATAATAATAAATAATAATTAATAATATCAATAATAATAAAAAAATTAATATTATATTAATAATAATAAAAAAAAATAATATTGATGACGATAATAATAATATAATAATAATAATAATAATATATATAATAATAATAATAATAATATAAAATAAATAATAATAAGAAAATTATAATAATAATTATAATAATAATATAATAATAATATAATATATAATATATAATATAATAATATAATTAATAATAAATAATAATAATTAATAATATATAATATAATAAATAATAATAATAATAATAATAAAATAAAAAATAATAAAAATAAAAAATATAATATAATAAAAAATAATAATAATAATAATAATAATAATAATAATAATAATATAATATAAAATAATAATATAATAATTAATAATATAATGATAATATAATAATAATAATAATAATAATAAATAATAATAATAATAATAATATAATAATAATAATAATAATAATAATATAATTAATAATAATATATATAATAATATATAATAATAATAATAATAATAATAATAATAATAATAATAATAATATGATATTGTGACTGTGCACTTCCTATAAAATGCTGCTAGGGTAAAACACTTAGTTTCCTTTTAGCCCTAATGTCTAATTTATTAATTTATTTAAATTTAATTAATTTAATTTAATTTAATTAATTTTCTGATAAGCTGCTGCATACTAAAGGGACAAAATTCTTCTGATATTAATGTAAGTATCAATAATGCAACTTATAATAACAGAGTCGTTACTTATGATATTCTGATAATAATAATAATACCAAAGATAATATTTACTTCAATAACAATAATAATAATGAAAATAATAATGATAATAATTAATAATAATAAAAAAAAAAAAAAAAAAAATTATAATAATATATAATATTAATATATATATATAATATAATAATATAATAATAAATAATAAATAATAATTAATAATAATAATAATAATAATAATAATAATAATAAAATAATAATAATAATAATAATTTTTTATTTTTTTTTATTTAATAATTTAAATAATATAATAATAATAATAATATAATAATAATAATAATAATAATAATAATAATATAATATAATAATAATAATAATATAATAATAATAATATAATAATAATAATAAAATAATAATAATAATAATAATAATAATAATAATAATAATAAATAATAATAATATAATATAATAATAATAATAATAATAATAATATATAATATAATCATAATATAATAATAATAATAATAATAATAATAATAATAATAATAATGGTACCAAATAAATCCATTAAAAGTTTGTACCCCATCTTATCTCTCTAAGGGAATGAAATGAATTAATACTTAATAATTACATTATTTATATTATTTATTCTTTCTTTATCTCGGTTACCCTTTGAGACAAGAATAATGATAAAAAGTTTTGGTTTTAATTTTTATAAAACAAGCATCAAAATTTGGTCTAAAAATCGAGAAGAGTTTTTTCGTTTTAGTTATTCTTCTTTAGTCATAAAAATATTAATTCTAATTTTAGATATTTTTCTTAATACACTGAAAAAAATTGTCCTAACGAATCGTTGGGACAAGTGGTAAAAATGTCGGAGTAAAATTTTCAATAGAAAAAAGACATATAGTGATTTTACCGATTTATTTTTTAATTGGAAAAAAACTGAAATTTTTTTTTTACATATTTGCCACTTGTCCCAATGAATCGTTGGGACATTTTTTGCAGTCTACCTTTTAGATGATTGTAAAATTATTTCACTCATTAAGAAAAAAAAAAAAAAAATTTTTTGAAGAATAATACGTAATATTCTGATTAAGATAATAGCATTTTCATTTATAAAATAATAAAATAACATTTCATTTATATAATAATAAAAAAAAAAATTCGTTTATAACAGAATAAAATAAAACATTTTGTTTATAATAGAATAAAAATAAAAACACTTCCTTTATATAATAATAAAGTAACCATTCTTTTATAATAATAAAATAAAACATTTATTTTATTAATAAAAAAAAAACTTCTTTATGATAAAATGAAAAAAAACATTTTGTTTATAATATAATTAAAAACATTTCAGTTAAAAACATTTTGTTTTTAATAATAATAAAATAGAAAAACACATTTTGTTTATAATACAATTGAAAACATTTCAGTTAAAAATCAAAACTAAAATAAAAACAATTTGATTTTAATAAAATAAAATAAAAATCACATTTTGTTTATAATACAATTAAAAACATTTCAGTTAAAAATCAAAAATAAAAGAAAAACATTTCGTTCATAAAAGAATAAAAAACTAATTGTTCGATACAGCTAAATGGATGTTTTCAACTTCAATTTCTGTCCCTTCAAGTATATAATAAAATTATAATAATATTTTCAATAATGACAATATTTTAGTCATTTAAAACGCATTCTTTATAAACGATAAGCATTTTATAAAGAATTTTCGATAATATTATTCCAAAAGAATCTGTCAAAGTTTCCCCTAAATCTTGCCATATTTTCCCCTAAAATATGTCAATACTTTGGGGGGAAAGAGATTAGAGTTGAGTGGAAAATGCTTGAGAAATATCATGGAAATCTGAATGGATAAATTGAAAATCGAAATGTCGTAATATCCCGAATAAACCTTTTTCAATTTCTCGAAATCGAAAATAAATTCCATCTCAACATTTCTAAAAATGATTTTCTCACATTAACAAATTCTTTGAAACGGAGGAGAACGTATCGTCTCAAAATTAACGTCTCATAGATAAGAATATTGTAATTATAAGAAGATTGAACTTATTATCACTATCTATCAGGCTTTGTATCAATGTGTTACATTTTCATTCAACAACATATATATATATATATATATATATATATATATATATATATATATATATATATATATATATATATATATATATTATATATATATATATATATATATATATATATATATATATATATATATATATATATATATATATATATATATATATATATATATATATATATATATATATATATATATAATATATATATATATATATATATTATATATATATATATATATATATATATATATATATATATATATATATATATATATATATATATATATATATATATATATATATATATATATATATATATATATATATATATATATATATATATATATATATATATATATATATATAATATTATATATTATATATATATTATTATATATATATATATATATATATATATATTATATATATATATATATATATATATATATTAATATATACTTCTTCCTTTCCCGGTGTGCCTTAATCTAATTAAAAAAGAATACTAAGAATTCATATACACATAATATTCTAAGAACATTTTAAACCTTATTATCTAGGATTATTTTCAGCACTGACTGAATTCATTTACTGATTTACGTATAATAATAATAATAATAATAATAATAATAATAATAATAATAATAATAATAATAATAATAATAATAATAATAATAATAATAATATAATAATAATAATAATAATAATAATAATAATAATAATAATAATTCAGATATAACAGTTCATTCAAACACCCCTTTAGGATTGGGTAAAGCTTATTGTGCTTCACATTCCGAAAACCTTAAATGGAATGTTCATTTTTCCTAAATAATGTATTCATAGTTTCAAATATATTTAAATTTAAATGATTATTTGCCTATATATTATTTTATTTATTATTTTAACAGATAAACTAAAATTCTAATTTAAATGAATAATTATTAATTTATTTAAATAATTTAAATTAATAATAATAATAATAATAATAATAATAATAATAATAATAATAATAATAATAATAAATAATAATAAAATAATAATAATAATAATAATAATATAATAATAATAATAATAATAATAATAATAATAATAATAATAATAATATAATAATAATTTTTTTTTTTTTTTATTATTATTATTAAAATAAATATAATAAAAGGTAACAAATAAAAAATAATTTATTTTATAATAATAATAATAACAATAATAATAATAATAATAATATATAATAATAATAAATAATAATAATAATAATAATAATAATAATAATAATAAACTTTCAGAAAAAAAAGACCTTCATCACTGAGTGAAATGAACAACAGAAATTCGATAATTTAAAGGTAAACGTCGTATTTTCCCCAAAATATCTTACAAGATTTGACTTTGGAAACTATGAGTGTGAGAGAAGATTCTACCCAAGCCATTTTGTCATAACTGTAACTATCTGTCGTGAGAACTAGCTCTATGTCACATCTGGTAAGTAAGTGGGCAGGTCTAAGTAGCTTTGCTCTTGATGGTGTTTCAAAAGAGAGAGGCTCAAAGAGGTGGATGTATTTAAGAAGCCGAATCTCAGAAAAAAGAATTTAAATATTGCAGAAATATTAAATGAACTTGATTGTTATAATAATCTTTAATCTTTAATCTTTATATTTTTCCAATTACAATCTTGTACATACAAAAATCGCATACTTTTTATGTATTAATAAATTAATGAAATGTGCTTCTAGGGAACGAATAATAATAATAATAATAATAATAATAATAATAATAATAATAATAATAATAATAATAATAATAATAATAATAAACAACTTGAAATTAATATGCAATCTCTTGAATCCTAGATAATAAGGAATATAAAACCAATTACTGAAATGATCGCAAAAGCAGAATAACCTAGAATAATAATTATATAGTAGTTTAAAATAATGATGCGTATTTAATATTAATAATAAAAGAACTGAACATAATAATAAAATATGAATTAATCATAAATACAGAAAAAAAGCCCTTTCCTATCAGGATTAAGATTCGGCAAAGTATTTTGTCCTGCCTCTTGTGAGCAGTTGAGGGAAACTAGTGGAAAGGCTTCAGGAATCATTCATGATAAGTACAATATTAGATCGTTTAATATTAGATAATTTGTCTAAAAATATTTATGTATTAGACTCAGGGCCCAATGAATCTGTAGTCCCTTTGATGAAAAGTGAAAAAAATGGAAGGTCTGTGGGAAATCTTATGGAGGCAAAAAATGCACATTCAAAGTAAGTAATGAAGTTAGACATCGGTTTCAAGAAGGTTTATTCAGAAGAAGTCTTCGGAACAAAAATTAAATTAACTGTTCTTTAACTTTATTTCTTATTTTCTAATTAAATTATTTTAGTTTAGAAAATTATAATTAAAAGATTCAAACACAAAAATTGTACTCTTAGCTAAAGCATTGGATTATAATATTGACTTTCCAAACCATACTATCACTCACTAATTTAATGCCTGATTTTAAAATACATTTTCTCTACAAAGTAATTCAAAAGTTTTAGAAGTTATTTGAAAATCTTTATAACTATTTAAGAGTACAAACAGGCATCAGAATCAAAGACAATTGAAACTCTCAAAGTGCAAGAATAATTTTGAATGATCAAAGCTGCAAAGAGCAAAATTCAAGATTTCCTAAAACCTCGGGCAACTGTGTAAAGGTACCAGAAAGATAAATAGGCAGGTGAATGGGTTTATTGGACTTGACACATGAGTAAAATTCTAACTCTTTGTTAAAGAACGCGTGAAATGATTTAAATTTAACTTTCTTTACAAAATCAAAGTCAAGAGACAAATGATCATGATCAATTCTAGTTGTATTTAAGAGTTCTTGCACACTGACAGTTTTCTATGTCTTTGATTCTGAAGCCTGTTTGTTATCTTAAATACCTCGCCTTCATAATAATATTAGGAATCGAAATACAAAGATGCGACACAGCGTCTCTCGATTGGATGATTCTGATCAGTCATTTAAAGAAATGTGAAAGAATTATCACCATTATCGTAAGATTGTTAAATTTAAGTCAGAAAGAGATTGCGAGATAGAAATCTTTTTTGAATTTGTTATAAACATCGATGGAATTAAATAGTTTTCTTAACTGCACCTATGCAAAGCCCTCTTTGACAGAAAAAAAGCAATACTTAATATTCAGTAGTCACTTAGTGAGTTATTTATACAAGACTATATTTAAAACATTTCTGGTATATTCACCTAAAATTTAAAACAATTTCATTATTGTTTTTAATGATTCCAAAACCTTATTTAGTATTTTTCGTATCTAACAAAGGGCCCCATGGACAATGCGGAAACAATACCAAAAACTTTTTTGAATGGAATTCTCTTTTTATTAACATCTTTCTCCGATAGATGAAAATTTAAAATTGGGGAGGCGAGAAATCATTGTTCAAAATTCTTCATTGGCACTTCTTTTCATGTCAAGCTTTGATATTGAATCTTTGTATACAAATCTTCCTGTTTTCTGAAAATATCAACATCATATCTAATGAATTCTTTTACAATAATCAAACCAATATGGGAATGAATCATCCCTATTTCACCATATTTTTTTTTAAATTATCAGTTGAAGGATTCCATATTTCTTTTCGACGGTTTAACTATATGGCCAAATTGATGGTATTTCTATGAGCTCTCTTTTAGGTCCTGCTTTTGCAAATTGCTTTCTTTGTTTTTATGAAAAACCCTTTCTCTACCGCCTCATAGTTTTCAAGAAGAAAGCTCATTTCAATATGTTTCTTCAGAATTTGAATGATAGACACAATAGATTAATATTCACAATAGAGCAAGAAGTTAATAAGTTCATAATTTTTCTAGATGTATATGTTACGCATAATAGTAACATATTAAGACATCTCAAAATAGAAAACCAATCTCTACTCTTCTTGCTTCAGATACACCTCAAGTTTCAGGTCTAAGATCTAGAATCTTTAGAGCATTTAGAATTTGCTCTAATTAAAATTTCTTCCCTTCCACACAGATGTGTAATTTATTAAAATACTTCTCCATTTTAATTTTAATTCCAAGTGGAGAAAAAACAACGAAGAGTTGCTAGCTTATATCTACAGATCCACTTTTAATTTTCTTACTGTACCGAATCAAAAATATTCCTGAAACCTAGTATATAGGATCACTTGCATCACAGCTTAATACAAATATTCTTACTATACTTGAAGCTACATTATCCCAATGCTGGTTTATTCTTTTAAATTACAACTCAGTCTCAATTCATATTTTATTCACACAGAAGGAAGCATTCCAAATGCTTCTCAGATCTTCATTAATTAATTTATTAAAGTGTGCCAGCTGTAATGCGGAAAACGAAGGCCAAGCTGATCTAAAATTAAGAGTGAGGATTGATATGCATAGAGTCTCCTTTACAACTGACCTTCCTCTTTGCTCTCCTGAACACTCTGCCATAGCAGACCATGGATATACTCATTCTTTCCTTCTTCCAATTCTCTATCCTAAGGTATTCATCTTCGATTCTTGTTCATAGGAAATTGGAGTCCTTATATATAAAAAATCATTTCCCATCCATAAATTATCAAGCTTCTTCTATTGTTCTTTTCACTCAATGATGAAGTCCCTTTTCTAAAATTTGTTCAGAATTTTTATTTCTTAGTGTTGCTAAATTTCGATTTTAGTCTTTGTTTTTATTTATGTTATTTTAATATCAATATTATTACTATTTTTTATTACTTTATTTTAATTATTATTATTTTAAATGTTTTACATATAGTTGATGAATTTATATTTGGACTGCATTATAAAATAGAAATTTGTAAAATTTAGCTTGTGCTGAAGATGGACCGAGATAAAGTTTAAAACGTACACTCTATATTAAATAGGTATGTGGAAACGTGTAGTATTAGATATAAGCTTTCGAATTAGATTAAGGTTCTCTAAGGAAAAAGCTATCTCAACTTTATATATATATATATATATATATATATATATATATATATATATATATATATATATATATATATATATATATATATATATATATATATATATATGTGAAGAGAACTAAATGCAAGGGCGACAGGACTAGCCATCCGGCCTAGTGATTTCTCTGTCAACGGCTTGTAAATACTCCAGAACCAGCATTGAGAACCATTGCTCGGAGAAGCGCAATCTTTTGAAGACCCCTGGGAGAGAGTGTTTGGAGGTTGGTTTGAGAACGATGCTGGTCCTACTGAAAGGGTGAAAACCCTTCCTGAAGAGTCTGGATAGGACTCATGGACCGGCATGGGAACCGGCGAGCCGATGAACTTGATCTTTTTGGAGGGCTCAGGGAGAACTTCTTCAAGCAGATTGGGAAAGATGCTGGTTCCACTGACAGGTTGAAAACCCTTCCTGGGAGAGGATATATATATATATATATATATATATATATATATATATATATATATATATATATATATATATATATATATATATATATATATATATATATATATATATATATATATATATATATATATATATATATATATATATATATATATATATATATATATATATATATATATATATATATATATATATATATATATATATATATATATATATATATATATATATATATATATATATATATATATATATATATATATATATATATATATATATATATATATATATATATATATATATATATATATTATATAAGGTGTGTTATACTTTGATTGGAAGGAAATTCAGCCCTTTATTAAATTATTTTCAAATATAAGGAAAGAAAACATCTCATTGAAGGGGGGGGGGAAGGGGAAAGGTGGAGATTATTTCGAAAGTGGAAATTTTTTTCCTACTTGGTAAATAAATTGTTTATTAAGTCATTTTTATTCATTTTCTTTTCTTTATTCATCGTAATGAACGATAAAATATAAAAAAAAAATTTACTTTATTTTTCTTCAAATTTGATTAAATAAATTGCAAACACACAGGATATATATATATATATATATATATATATATATATATATATATATATATATATATATATATATATATATATATATATATATATATATATATATATATATATATATATATATATATATATATATATATATATATATATATATATATATATATATATATATATATATATATATATATATATATATATATATATATATATATATATATATATATATATATATATATATATATCTGAATTTAAGACAACATTCTTGACTAAATCCACATAATTTAACATACCCAAATTGGTTGGATGGTAGGGTAAGTTGTGGGTGGAATTCGAAGAGCCTCGCTGTAAGTTCTGGGTTATTTCAAACTGATGTACTCTTAATTAACACAATGAAATATAATATGTTGAATAAAGTGAATGTGATAATATTTGTTAATGACCTTTTGAAATTATTTCTAAATGTAAAGGATCAATTAACAAATTATTTATTTTTCACTTTTATTTTTCTTAATTTTAACAAAAATAACTTACAACCTTATTATTACAAAAGTTTTATAAAATCATATTGAAATTATATACAAAATTTTGTTTATTTAAAGTAGAAAACGTTGTTTAATAATTTATTTAAGTATTACTTACTAAAATACATTAGAATCGAAATTTTAAATACAAAAATTTTTTTGTTTCAAATATAATATAATATAACATAAAAGAAATATGTTTTATATTTTATAATTGTTTTACCTTTGAGTTAGGCGATAAAATGAAATAAAAAAAGGGGCTTAGAAATGCACTAAGAATCTGGTTTAACAATATATACAATTTACATTATATTTTAAATGTTTTTTCTTTATCTATTTATATATTATATCTTTATACATAAATAATAATTATTTTTATAACAAAAAGAAACTTTCTTTTTATTTATTACGTGGTTTTAACGATTTTTAAAAACACTAACATTATACACAAATTATCGTAGGAAATAATAATCGTTCTACAGAAAACGTTTTAATATTTTGGATTACTATTTCAAAACGTCACTATATATATATATATATATATATATATATATATATTATATATATATATATATATATATATATATATATATATATATATATATATATATATCAGACTTGGGCATAAGCGCAAAGCGTAAAAGCGCAATTTGTGCTTTTGCGTTTGAGCGAAATTTCGAAAATGCGCGCTTTTGCATTTGAGCTTAACAACTCTTTTAAAAGCGCAAAAGCGCAAATTTGCTCTCATTTTAAATATCTGCTTGAAAAACACGATGCCCTTTGCCTATTTAAACATTGCCGTTGCATTTCCCACACATTAAACATCTTGTCTACTAAGGATGTTTCGAAATTTCTTCGCTGGTCCTCTGGTGCCAAGGATTCATTCAATAAGACACTTGCCAATATTACAATAATATTCCACAGGCATTGTGGAATGCCCAAAATAGGAAAACTGCAACTGCTGTGAGAATCAAGGAGTTGGGAACAAAGTTTAAAACACCAAGTATTACCCTCTGGAACTCCCTATTCGATTCTATGAAGGACCTGCTTAAGAACCTTTATGGTAGCATGACACAAATCAACAATATTTGTATGAAACAAAAGCCTTGTCTTCCAGTAATTAATAAAACTGATAAAGAGGTAATTCCAGAGTACATCGAAATAATGACGTCTTTTGCTGTTAGGATAGATATGTTGCAGAATGAGAAGGATGCGTGAGTGGGATTTCTATTGCCTAACCTCTTCCTAATCAAGGACAATCTCGTGGAAATGCAACGAGAGGTGCAAAAATTTAACTATGCCAAAAACTTTGTCAACTACTTGCTAAAGCAACCAAACCCAAACAAAGGGAAAGAAAAGTTCTTTGAACCGAGGTTCAGAAGTATCTTTGATGATTTTAATTTGCTTATGGCAACAGCCCAGCAACTTCACTTCAAACTCGGAGAGGTACGTTGGCTAAATGAGGGGAAGTACCCACATCATCAAGATATTGGAGGAAATAAAGTGTAATTTTGAATCGAATTTTACTCCTCCACATCAAGGAATTGAAGGTGATGGGACCGAGTTTGAAATGGGCCCATTTAGGGTGAGTTATTTTTATAATTTGTAACAAACTTTAAGCATTTCTTGTATTTTATATATATATTAGTGATGGCAACCGCATCCGCATCCGCATGCGAGGATGCGGAGCATCCGCACAAAAATCAACATCCGCATCCGAATCCGCATCCGCATTTTCGAAAATTCAACATCCGCATCCGCATCCGCATTCGCACTTTCAAAAATTCAACAATCCGCATCCGCATCCGCATCCGCACTTCTCCAAAATTCTATATCCGCATCCGCAACCGCATCCGGAAATTAGAAAATATGACATCCGATCCATCACTTATATATATATATATATATATATATATATATATATATATATATATATATATATATATATATATATATATATATATATATATATATATATATATATATATATATATATATATATATATATATATATATATACGAATTGTAGATCAAGAGTGAGGGCGAAGAGAGAACTATCGGATTGGTTTAGCATAGGAGTGGGATTGAGACAGGGGTTTGTAATATCTCCATGTTATTTAATCTATTGATGAATGGTTTACTTAGAAAAAATGGAGAGAGAAGGGAAGAGTATTACGTTGAGAAATATGGAGGGTGAATGTGAAGTGAATGTTTTACTTTTTGCAGATGATGCGGCATGTGTTGGTGGCAGAATCTGGAGAAAAGATGAGAATACTTGTGAGAGAGTTTGAGGGGAAATGTGCAAACACGAGATTGAAATTCAATCCAGCGAAGAATAAAGTTATGAGGATTGGAGGTGGGGATGAGGAAATGTGGATGGAGGAATTGGTTTGTAGAAGTGTGAGAATGGAAACTTGAGGAGGTGAATGAATTCAAATATCTAGTAATGTTGGGTGGAAGGTAAGGGTGGGACGGGAAAAGGAATAAAGAACAGAGTGGTAGAAGGAATGAAAGTATTGGGGGGCCTAAGAAATGTATGGAAGAATGGAAAAATTTCGAAAGAAATAAAGATAAGAATGTTTGAATGTATGTGTTCACCTTCTGTATTGTATGTGTGTGAAACATAGACGATAAGTGCTCGGTCGAGAAAAAGTTTCAATGTCTTTGAGATGAAAGATTTGAGAGCGATATATAAATTGAGAAGGATTGATAGGATTAGAAATGAAAGAATAAGGGAGATGTGTAAATGGAAGAAGGGTGTAATTGATAAAGAGGAGGAGGATGTGCTAAAATGGTTTAGACATATGTGAAGAATGAAAGAGAACAGAATGGCTGGCAAGGTACGTAGATCCGATGTAGATAGAGGGAGGGGAAGGCCGAAGTGGAGATGGATGGATGGAGTGAGAGTGATTTTGATGGAAGGAATTTGAGTTTAGACGAGGGTAAAAGATTTGTGGAGACAGAGATGGAGGGAGGTGGTGAAAGCGTTGAAAGGTAAGAATAGTTATGTTTGAAAGGGAATTGTGGCGGGCACCACCTCACGAAAGTAGGAAAGGTGATAGTAATATATATATATATATATATATATATATATATATATATATATATATATATATATATATATATTATATATATATATATATATATATATATATATTATATATATATATATATATATATATATATATTATATATATATATATATATCTTATTATATATATATTATATTATAATTTATATATATATATATATATATATATATATATTATATATAATATAACATCCATCCGCATCCGCATCCGCATCCGCATCCATCCTCATCAAAATTAACATCCGCATCCGCATCCATCCGCATCCGAACTTTCGAAAATTCAAAATCCGCATCCGCATCCGCATCCGCACTTCTCTAAAATTCAACATCCGCATCCACATCCGCAATCCGCAAATTGGAAAATATGACATCCGATCCATCATTAATATATATATATATATATATATATATATATATATATATATATATATATATATATATATATATATATATATATATATATATATATATATATATATATATATATATATATATATATATATATATATATAGGGTGGTTAAATTGTATAAGCCTATGTTGAATGTGAACCACACCTAAACGTCAAGTTTTTTACTGCATTTCATTTGACTTTTTTCAATTTCAGACTTACTCAATTTGAACCATGGAAAGATACACAATGGAGCAACGTGTTAAAGTTATTCAGGCTTATTATGAAAATGGGCGTTCAAATCAAAATGCATATCGTGCACTTCGTGATTTTTTTGGTCAATTTAATCGTCCAAATGTGCGTACAATCGGAAAAATCGTGAAAAAATTTGAGCAAACCGGGTCTGTAGGAGATTTGAAAAGACCAGTGCATGCTCGTACAGCTCGTACTGCAGAAAATATTGCTGCTGTTCGCGATAGTGTGGCTGAGGAGCCATCCACTTCAACTCGTCGTCGTGCCCAACAATTGCACCTCTCACGCTCGTCGTTGATGAACATTATGCATAAAGACTTGCATTTAAACGCTTACAAGGTGCAATTGACTCAAGAACTAAAGCCTCTTGACCATACAAAACGTCGTCAATGGTCAGAATTGTGGCAAGAAATGGCAACAGTGAATGATCAATTTTCGAGGAAAATCATCTTCAGTAATGAGGCACATTTTCAGCTCAGTGGATTCGTCAATAAGCAGAATTGCCGCATTTGGGCGAATGCTAATCCAAGAGTGATTGTCGAAAAACCAATGCACCCACAAAGAGTGACTGTTTGGTGTGGTTTATGGGCTGGCGGCATCATCGGGCCGTATTTTTTCCAAAATGAGGCCGGTCAGGCAGTTACTGTGAATGGTGTTCGCTATCGTGAGATGATAACGAACTTTTTATGGCACGAATTGGAAGGTATGGATGTTGACGATATGTGGTTTCAACAGGACGGTGCCACTTGCCACACAGCTAACGAAACAATGGCTATTTTGAGCGACAAATTCAATGGCCGTGTTATCTCACGTGGTGGCGATGTCAATTGGCCGAAAAGATCATGTGATTTGACACCTTTGGACTTCTTTCTTTGGGGTTATTTGAAAGAAAAGGTGTACGTCGATAAGCCAGCAACAATTCAAGAGCTAAAGGATGAGATAATTCGGCACATTAACGGCATAGAACCCCAATTATGCCTCAGCGTCATCGAAAATTTGGACCATCGGATGGAGGTGTGCCGCCGAGGTCGCGGCGGCCATTTGGCCGATATTTTGTTCCATACATAATTGAACAATACCATATTATCATAATAAAAAGAATGACAATAAATTCCTAAGTAATTGTGTTTTATTCAAAATCAACATCGGCCCTTAAAATTTAACCAATAAAAAAATATATATATATATATATATATATATATATATATATATATATTATATATATATATATATATATATATATATTATATATATATATATATATATATATATATATATATATATATATTATATATATATATATATATATATATATATATATATATATATATATATATAATATATATTATATAATATATATATATATATATATATATATATATATATATATATATATATATATATATATATATATATATATATCTCAGCACCTTATCCCACATGAAGCAGGTGGTGTCGGCTGCAGAAATTATTCATATTCCTGCAACCGTACGTGGAAGGGAGAAATACTGGTTAAGAGGTTTCCCAGCCTCTTGAACCATAATTATGATTATATGTCCAACACTTAACCACTGACCACTTTAAATATTAACTATATATATATATATATATATATATATATATATATATATATATTATATATATATATATATATATATATATATATATATATATATATTATATATATATATATATATATATATATATATATAATATATATATATATATATATATATATATATATCATATATATATATATATATATATATATATATATACTATATATATATACCGATATCCTTTAATATCGCTACATAAACTCACAAAGATACGAATCCATTAATTCAATTATAATTAATTTTTACTAACCACTAATCTAACATACCTAACCTATCCTACCTTAAATTATCTTAAAACTTAACCTAACTTAACCTAACCTAACCACCCACCAAGCCAATCTAACATAC
>SEYY01017587.1:0-17175 GCA_009176605.1 Armadillidium nasatum
AGTTATCGAGTTTAACCTTTTGAGAACATTTAATTGCACTATTACATGCTTTATATTACTATGCTTCATCATGCAGCAAAACTCTTCATTTGAGCATAACTTTCCCTTTATATATATATATATATATATATATATATATATATATATATATATATATATATATATATATATATATATATATATATATATATATATATATATATATATATATATATATATATATATAGAGAAAATTATTTTTCTTTAAATGCATTCTTTGTGAAACTACCACTGTTACTATACTAACTTTGAAAAATTAGTTTGTCTAACAAGGAATGTACACCTAAATGAATATATTTACAGAAACTTTAATGATGATTTGGTGACTTTCTTACTCTAAGAAACTAAAGTCACGTTTTTGTATCGGGAAATAGACGATTGGTGGTGTTGTGGGGCTGTTTATTTTCACTTTTATTCGTCTCTAATACTCCTTTCACTATGGAAAACTGTTCGTGCTGAAAATACTAGAGATCATCTACGCAACGAATACACTTTTTCTTCTTCTTCTTTAGCAACCAGTACTCCTGTTTGTTTCAGATATGGATTTTAAAGATCTTTGATATTTTTCCCAACTGCTTACATATGTTTTATTTTACTTTCTTCAGTTCATTAATTCTTTCAGCTACTAAATCTCATATTGTTCGTTCGTGTGCCGCCTCATGTCTAGCACCTTCTCAACGGTCTACTGAATGCGAACAAATTTACAAGAAGAAACATCTTCAGTTTAAAAGTGTTATATATATTTATCTCATTTTATTATATTGCTACGCATAAACGTAGAACAACCAACTATGTCAAAATCCTAATATTTACATTACCACCCAACTAAATTTTGTAGTATATATACCGTTGTTTCTCATAATAAAATTCAGTATTCTAATTGACTTCAAATAATTATGAAGACGGGACTCTCAATTTGGTTTGGTATGTTATTTTTTTATATATATGTATTTACTTTATGATTATTGTTATTGTTGTTATTATTAATCATTATTTATTTCTAGATCTGCTTTGTCAGTTGAATAAAGCCTAAAATCACTCCTGATTTCTTTTGATTATAACAATTTATTCAACTGAACAAAATATGGGGAGAGGACTTCGGCCTGATAAACTAGAAATTCTTCCTACGTCTCCCGAGGCTCCTAGAGTCTTCAAGCATTGGTTGTATGTGTTTACTCGTTTTAAAGAAACTATCGAGGCCTCGGAGAATGCTTACTTGGGTTTTTGGCGAACTCTTTATCTTCTGAGAATTTTGAAATTATCGTTGACTGTACTACTTTCGATGAAGCCTTGAATACTCTTAAAGATGTTTTTATTAGGCCTGCTAATGAAGTTGTCGCTCGGCATCATTTGTCTACGCGAAAACAAACATGTAATGAGACTATTGATGAATATCTGAGAGCCCTTTATAAACTAAGCATAGATTGCAACTTTCGATCCGTTTCTGCTGAAGAATATAAAAATGAGTATATTAGAGATACTTTCATAACGGGATTAAACTCTCAACAGATTAGGACTAGACTCCTAGAAAATAAGTCTTTGGATTTAACTAATGCTGTTAACCAGGCAAGAAGTTTGGAGATAGCTTTTAGAGATTCTCATTCTTATCAGGAGAGTTCAGACATCTCAAGTTCTGCTCAAGTTATTGAACTGGAGGAACCTAAAGTTGCTACTAATTATACTGTCACTACTACTGGAGATGTATGTGCAGCCTCTGATTCCAACATTAGAAAGACTCAGTGTTATTTCTGTGGGGGTGATCGACATTCTCGCTCTGTATGTCCTGCTCGAAATGCTACCTGTCGAAAATGTCGGAAGCTCGGACATTATGCCAGAGTATGTAGGAGCAAAACTGGCAATGCAGTTTCTGCTTTCTCAGTACTTGCATGTGTTCCTGATGTCCTTAAGAAGTCTTTCATAGATGTGACTCTGAATGGTGAGAATGTTAATGCTCTTATTGACACGGGGAGCTCAGAGAATTTCGTGTCTGAAGCTATTGTTCATCGCCTCAAGATTTCTACTTCTTATTCTGGTGTCGTTTCCTTGGCTTCGTCAAGTTATCAATCTGTCATTGATAAAGTTTGTTACTGTGATATAAAAGTTAGAGGCAGGCTTTATTCTCGAATCAAGCTATTGATAATGAAACAATTATGTACTGATGTAGTGTTGGGCCTTCCTTTTCTGACGAAACATTCAAATATCAATTTGCGCTATGACGGACCCGAACCCTCTCTTGACATTTGTGCTTTAACTGCTCACTCAATAACTCCACCTAGGGTATTTTCCAGTTTGTCTTCGGATTGTCGTCCGATAGCAACTAAATCAAGAAAGTTTGGAGTTAAAGATTCTGACTTCATCAGATCAGAGATTAATCGATTATTGTCTGAGGATATAATTGAGAACAGTCAATCCCCATGGAGAGCGCAAGTTTTAATTGTCAATCAACGAAACAAAAGACGTCTTGTAATTGATTACTCTCAAACTATTAACAAGTTTACTTACCTTGACGCCTATCCTCTACCTAGTATCGATGATTTAGTAAATAAAATAGCCAATTATAAATTTTTCAGCACCATAGATTTTAAAAGTGCTTATCACTTGGTTCCGCTATTGAAAGAAGAAAGACATTATACTGCTTTTGAAGCGAAAGAACGACTATATCAATTTAAGAGATTAAGTTTTGGATTAAAGAACGTAGTAGCTTGCTTTCAGAAAATTATGGATGAAATTATACGCAAATATAATCTTTCAGGAACTTACGCCTATCTTGATGATGTGACTATTTGTGGAATTACTAAAGAAGAACATGACAAGAATGTTGAAATTCTTTGAAGTGGCGAAAATCTTAAACATGACCCTTAATGATGACAAATGTGTTTATTCTGCTGAATCCGTGCGTTTGCTCGGATACGAAGTACGATTTAACGAATTAAGACCTGATCCAGAACGACTTGACCCTTTAAAACATATGCCTCTGCCTGACACTAAAAGAAGTCTCTCTCGTCTTATAGGATTGTTTGCTTACTACTCCCGGTGGATTCCTCGTTATTCAGAAAGAATTCGACCATTAATTGATGCCTCCTTGCCTTTGGATGAACGTGCAAGAGTCGCTATCTCCGACTTAAAAGAGGCTATTCTTACTTCGGTGAAAATGAAGATAGACGATCATCTCCCTTTTACTCTGGAAACTGATGCTTCTGAAGCTGCCATTGGGGCTACTCTGAGTCAGGAAGGATGTCCTGTAGCATTTTATTCAAGATCTCTCTCTCCCTCAGAGAGGAAACATTCCTCTATAGAAAAAGAAGCCTATGCTATAATAGAGTCCATCAGAAAATGGCACCATTTCTTGGCTGCTAGGCATTTCTCTTTAATTACAGATCAGAGATCCGTCTCTTTTATGTTTAGTACTCGGCATAGGAGCAAAATTAAGAATGATAAAATTCTCAGATGGAAGACTGAATTAATGCCTTATTCATTTGATATAACTTATAGACCTGGAAAGTTCAATATTGCGGCTGATGCTCTTTCTCGAGGTTCTTGTGCTGCTACACTTACTTCGAAACTGTCAGAACTTCACAGTGCTCTTTGTCACCCTGGTATTACGCGACTTCTCCATTTCGTTCGTAGTAGGAATCTTCCATACTCGGTAGAAGATATTAAGAAAGTAACATCCTCTTGTCCTGTTTGTTGCAGAGTTAAGACTAAGTTTTACAAGCCTGCTTCTGAAGAATTGATACATGCTATGCGGCCGTTTGACAGACTCAGTATGGACTCCAAAGGTCCTTTGACCTCTTCTAGTTCAAACAAATATCTACTGATTATTGTTGATGAGTTCTCCAGGTTTCCGTTTGCCTTCCCGTGCAAGGACACTTCAGCAGAGACTGTTATAGGCTACCTCACTTCTTTATTTTCTATTTTTGGTTTGCCTACTTATATACACTCAGATAGAGGGTCTTCCTTCATGTCTTCGTCTCTAAAGACTTTCCTTTTCCGCCATGGTATCTCAAGCAGTCGATCAACTCCTTATCATCCAACTGGTAATGGCCAATGTGAAAGGTTTGTGGGAATCATTTGGAAGACTATTACTTTGGCTCTAGAATCTCGGAATATTTCTCTTCATAATTGGGAATCTGTATTACCAGATGCTCTTCATTCTGTAAGATCTCTTTTATGTACTGCCACTAACGCTACTCCCCATGAAAGGTTGTTCTCTTATCCTCGACGAACTTCGACCGGTTTAGGATTACCTACATGGCTTTCTTCACCAGGACCTGTGCTGCTGAAAAAGTATACTCGGCAAAAGCTTGACCCCTTGGTGGAAGAAGTTCGACTCTTGGAGGCCAACCCCCAGCATGCCCTTGTCAGATTTCCTAATGGGAGAGAAGAAACTGTATCTACTGAGGATTTGGCACCTGCTGGAAGATTGATACCTGAATCTAACAAGGACTTCTCATATGCTCGGAGGATCGCCCTCAGACCAATCTTCGGGAGATTTTAGTGTGGATCAGACGGTGGCTTATGTTTCTAATCATTCTTTCCCTGAAGCTTGTCGATCTGGAAAGGACGGAGCCTCATGATGCTGAATCTGGTTTACGTCGATCTTCTCGCGTTCGGCGCCCTGTGGATCGCTTAAATCTTTGATTCGTCTTCAATTTTTTTAGGATGGAGTGAATGTTATATATATTTATCTCATTTTATTATATTGCTACGCATAAACGTAGAACAACCAACTATGTCAAAATCCTAATATTTACATTACCACCCAACTAAATTTTGTAGTATATATAGCGTTGTTTCTCATAATAAAATTCAGTATTCTAATTGACTTCAAATAAATTATGAAGACGGGACTCTCAACTTGGTTTGGTATGCTATTTTTTTGTATATATGTATTTACTTTATGATTATTGTTATTATTGTTATTATTAATCATTATTTACTTGCAGATCTGCTTTGTCAGTTGAATAAAGCCTAAAATCACTCCTGATTTCTTTTGATTATAACAAAAAGGAATGAAACATAATTTAATTGGTATATAGAAAAAGGAATTCACGAATAATGAAAAAAAATACCGTACCTGTGCATCATCAGTTGCTGAATACCTCACATTCAGATGCTTTGAGTTATAGATAAACTATTCAGACGTTGTGATAGTTCATCTCGTGTCATCAGTTATGAGAACAGTCCGACGTAAGGAGTTTCCGCAACGGCTCTTAACGAACGCATTGGAATATGAGCTATTGTAGAACCAATAGAGTTCGTTGTCACAGAATTTCAAGGTATTTGTCAAAACATCAGGATGAGTCGGGGTTTAGATTTGTGGGACATTTAGAAGATTCAGGATCTTCCTAATAATCACATATCTAAATATATATATATATATATATATATATATATATATATATATATATATATATATATATATATATATATATATATATATATATATATATATATATATATATATATATATATATATATATATAGTTGAACTGCTTTGTCATGTTAGGATTATTATAGTTTAACTGCTTTGTCCTGTTAGCAGAAAGCATTGATTCATGATGAGATCTTTGTTATGATTGAGGGAGAAAGAGATTTTAGAGTCTTTGACCTGAAGAAGACATGAAATTACAGGTAGGGATGGTATTTGATTAAAAATACATTTATTGTGCATCCGTGCTCATTATTTCCATTTTCATTAAGAGTCTTGTGTATGCAATACGGTCACCTAAAATCACAGTTCAAGACTTTTAAATATTATGATAGGGGTTCCCATATATAATCAATGTGCGAAGTTTTGTTCATTTGCGGTGTTATTTAATGACTTTACTTGAAGCAGTTCACAACTAACATATATATATATATATATATATATATATATATATATATATATATATATATATATATATATATATATATATATATATATATATATATATATATATATATATATATATATATATATATATATATATATATATATATATATATATATATATATATATATATATATATATATATATATATATATATATATATATATATATATATATATAGAGAGAGAGAGAGAGAGAGAGAGAGATTTTAGTTCATAAACTAGTCCTTCACACGGGACGTTTGACTATTCTCTAAATTCTGGAGCTTCTCATTAACTGCCAACCATATAATTGCTGAAGCCTTGCACACACCCATTACGGTGCCTTCAGAAAATCTTATTTAAAGCTCCAAATCCACTAAATAGAGGACTCCCATCGCAAAAAAAAAAAAACATACCAGCTAATGAGTGTCTGCTTTCGTCTTTGGATGGCTAATTTAATTACTTACATTTTATCTTAGCTGATTGTGAGTTTTGCAGCGTTCTCCTCCATTTTCCTAATCTCTAGCCTTGCCCACATTGGTACTCAATAATGTGGAGGAGGGCTTCTCTCATTTTCTTGGTAACTACTGCTCTTATGTCTTAATGAAGTTACAAACTTTGACTCATTCGAACATTAAACCCATTTAACTTCAGTTGTATTACCATTTACCACCTTGATATGATCTTGCTGCTAATCGAGATCATAGTTTTGAGAGTCTCGGTAATTCTTTTTTGAATGAGGGTAGACTCATCCAAGCAATTTTTTGAGGTGTCTATAGCAGAAAAGCTGTGGATTTTTGAAATTAGACAATAGAAATTAGTTGTTCACCAGTGGGTGTGTCTGTCTCCAACAGCTGCAATTTTGTTTCCAAAAATTTTCTGCCTACAAGTCCTCAGGGTACTATTTTTAACAACCTTGCCATCTTCTGAAAAGATAAGTGATCGTAGATTGGCTGTTATACTCATCTGAAAATTAGTTAAACCTCTTCTCCTTTCCCACAGTTCTACATGTAGTGACTGTTCGAGTCCATGGTGTACACACACTGTTCTAATTTTGGCGCCTAGCTTTACGGTTTCCAAATCTAACTTTGTGATCTTTTAAAGCAGCTTCATTTCACTGCTGTTTTCCTTTGAAACTCCATGTTGGTAGACTCTCGTCTCCTAATACTAACACTTTGGTAGACCCTCTACATCAGTTTCTGGTCTTAATTATGGTAAACTTACCTATGAAAAAATTGACCAACAAACCCCATGTTGTTGATGAGAGCATCTGATCTTTGTCCATTATGGATCATCTTACATTAGACAACGTCTGTTTTTTTTACTTGGGAACGATATTGATTAGATCTTCATGCCAAAAATCACTTCCTCACCAACACTTCAACAACTCGTAATTGAAGATAACATACATTGGATTAAACTTCCTTTTCTTTTATCACAACGACTCGCACGTTCCCGTCTCCAGAAGCCTTCTTGACAAAAGACTAAGCTTTTTATGTACTTTTCAAATTTAATTTTGTTAGTCATAGGGATTGATTCCTGGATCGTCTACTTCGGTATGACGTGCATCTTCTTGTTGATCTTTTTTAGTGAGCACAAATTAACAAATATAAAAATCTATAAACGTTATAAAAAGCATATGGAGTTTTAGTAGTATATAAAACAGCGGCTGCGGGATCTCGCAGAATCAACAGCAGTTAATAGAAAGAACTCTGTATTCTGTATTTCTCAACGGTAAATGTATCTACAAGATTCCGTCGGTCTGGATAGTCAAAATCTCGAAAACTTTTTCCACAGTGGTGACGACCCATATGGGTTAATATGTCGTCCATCAAGTCGTTACGGATGCCCTGGTTTATGCAACTCGAGCATTTCAGGGTGTCTTGATTTTTTTGGAACGTATTTATGAATATCCACTTCTGATTTCCATCCACAATCAAGGATGGACAAAATCTTAATTACAGCAATATTTTCATTTTTAAACACAACATTGTAATCTTATAAGTGCCGTTGCAACATACTCAAGCTCTTACGATATGATCTGTTAACTTTACCCATCGCCTTATATTATCTAATCGATCTGAAAATTTGTGTTATAGTCTCTCTACAAACTATATAGTTCTTGTCTTAAGGAATTACAGTCTAAAAAGCATAATAATAATGATCAGTACAAGGAAGATTCTTGGAAACCCATTACCATTTTATGCAATACGTGCAAGTTAATGGAGAAGAAAGTGGAATATTTGGTTAAATCCCTTTTAAGAGAGCCTGAAGGCAGGTTCCTCGTTTCAACTTTGGTTTTCGTAAACATATACCAAAAAATAATTGTACGTGATGTTTGTTGATGAAGAAAAGACATGTGGTAAAGTCTTTTTGAAATCCTTAAATTTCATGCACTTTAGCTCGGGAAACAACTTTCAAGTTTCATCAAAATTTGTTTCGGGTAAAAAATTAATGACCCTTTCTATAACTTTTCATTCGTGTTCCTCATACCTTCATCTTGAGTGTCATATTGTTTGGCTCTTTATTTAATAATAGTTGCAGTAGTTCCCCTTACCGTCCACTAATATTTGTACGCAGATGATTTGTGCTTTGCCTGTCTTGCAAAAAAAATAATAATGATAATAATAAATAAAAGGCTAAATGCAAAGAGGCGGTCAATAGGGTAACGTATTCACGGTTTCAGTGGGCTTCCTGTTTTCAACGAACGATCAAGACAACTACTGTCATCTTTCACCAGGTAAGCAACACGGGTAAAATAGGCACGCGACCATATAACAATTACTTAAGACTGTGCAGGCTACCATTGGACATCGTAACATCATTGTTCGCATACGGCGTGTGGCGTGATAACCTTAGTTTTTTTTTTTTGGATTCGTTTAGGGGGTTATTTGCTAAGCTTTTTTTTTTTTTCTCGTCTAGCATTTTCTGAATATTTCCACTCCCATCTCGAGTCCTATCTCATGTTGGTGCTCGGACCAATAACATTTTTGAAGATAAGTTCAAGTTTGCTTTATATGTTCCATGCTGTACATCAGCAAATCTAGAAAAAGTCATTGCGATTGGTCAACTCACTGAAAAAGACTTTATCCTTGTATTCAGAAGAGGATTTTTGAAAGGTACCAATTGGTTTCCGCAAACTTTAGTTTTAAAGTTTAACAAGCCACCCCTTGGTGATTGGAAATCATCTTTTAATAAGAATTGTTTGCAGGAGGTTTATTTTGCTCGTCTGAAGATCTCACAAACATCCATCACCAATGTGTTCCCCCACATCAGCAAATGCCATTGGTTTTTGAACAACAATATTTCATCAGTTCTCAGTCGATCGGAGTTTAGGCACCATATATTTGGTTTGGTCAATTGATTTTTAGTATTCTCTTTCCTTATCACTAGTACTGGTGACTGGTTGGGATTGCCCTACCAGTAATAAAAACGTTTGAGCGCTTCGGCGACCCATTGCAATATATATATATATATATATATATATATATATATATATATATATATATATATATATATATATATATATATATATATATATATATATATATATATATATATATATATATATATATATATATATATATATATATATATATACAGAATTAGTTGAGTGAGGACGTGCTATGTAGCGCTCCTGAGTCTAAACTGCTACCCTATTTGAAACTGTTCTATTGCATAGTGTTATAATGTCTGGTAGAAATAGTGATAGTGACTTTACTAATATTGAAACTCTCGATGTTAACCATGATGACAAGAGTACTAAAGATTTGACAACGTTTCTTAGCAGTTACAAGCCTAAAAAATCTGTAAATTTAAGATCGAAGAAAACCGGATCATCTGCTGGCGGATCGCAACCTACACTTGATTCAACATTTTTTGACGAGCTGATAAAACATTTGAATTCTATTCAGAAAAAACTTGATGAAATTAGCTCACAATTAAAAATCAGTAATGCTAAATCTATCAAAAATGAAAATGATATATAAGAATGCTTAAAGAAAAACTTAACGACAAGGATAAAAAAAAATTGATGAACTCGAAACAAGATTGGATGACTTTGGAACGTCGATCACGCAGTGAAGAAGTTTTGTTAACTGGAGGTAATCTTGAAGATTCCACAATGAATGATGCAGACTTTGTAAAAAATTTGATATCTACGACTCTTGGAATTGATGATTACTATAGTTTTAAAGTTGAACGATTTGGTAAGTCTAAAATGATATTGCTAGTGTATTTTAGTGACGTGACTTTCATCCCGAAACTGTTTAAAAACTTTTATATTTGTAAAACCTCCGCATTTGTATTCGAATTTTTATTTAACACAGAAAAACGCTTGGACAGCTAAAGAATTGCGTTTAATTAAAGAGACATTTGGTAATATTCATTCTGTATTTAGTTTTAAAGGTAAAGTTTATGTAAAACTAACTAAGGATGGACCCAAGAAACTTGTCTATAATATGACGGATGTTAACGAGTATAAAATTGTTTAAAATTGACTGGTGTGTACCTTTTCTCTGTAATTTAATTATTATGGCTTAGCATTTGGACTCTTTTGTAACATACGATATTTGCGTCCTAATGAGCGAACTGGATAATTTATTTTTTAACGAGCAGTGTTTTGTAATAAAGAATGTTAACGAGTTAACTAAGCAAAAACTTTTAAATGGCTAGTTTTCGGTATTAAATTTTAATGTTTGGAGTTTAGTGGCCAACTTTGTAAATTTGATTTCAATGTTAATATTATAATTTAAATGTAGCTTATGTTAATAACTGAAACTTGGTTAACTGACTCAACTAGCTGTTTATATAATATTAAAGGCTATAAGAAAATTTGGGTAAATAGGAATAGTAGAGGTGGTGGAGTTTTGATGTATGTTCGAAACGATATTGCTGTTGATGTGATAGATAATCTTACAGATATATGTGATTCTCATGAATGGCTATTTATACGCTTTAATTTAAGAGGTTTGGGGAAAGTTATACTGGGTGGAATTTATAGGCCACCTAATGGGTCTATTGCTGATTTTAATATTTTTCATGTAAATGCTTTGAATGATATTCGTCGGTTGAGTTCAAGGTGTATACTGAGGAGAGACTTTAATATAAATTATTTTTGTAACCTAAATATCGATTCCGCCGAATATTTTAATATTCTGGTAAGTTTTTGTTACCAATTTTTAATCGCAGTGCCAACTTATGTGTCACCGGCCAATGTTGATTACTTAAGTTTAATTGATCATATCTGGAGTAATTTATATTGTAATACTGAGGCATTTATTCTTGAATTTTTGCTTGCCGATCATTTTCCAAGTCTCGTATTCTTTGATTTTCAATTAAATGATGTAAGGAAGGTATCCTTCAGAGATTTTTCTGTTGGTAATATTGTTAAATTTAATGAACCATGTAACAATAGAGTTGTTTTTAATGTATCACCTGAGCTCCCCGTTGATGATTTGGTTGAATCTTTCCTCGATTGGGTAAATGGTATTGTAAATAAATTTTTTCCTAAAAAAACTAAACAAATTTCAAATAAACGGAGCTCATGGCCTTGGATATCCAAATCGATTATGACTTGTATTAGAAAGAAACATAAATTATTTAAAATGCTAAAAATACACCAAATATCCTACGCCCAATTTAAGTCATATTCAGTTTTATTGAAATACTTATTATATATATATATATATATATATATATATATATATATATATATATATATATATATATATATATATATATATATATATATATATATATATATATATATATATATATATATATATATATATATATATATATATATATATATATATAGCAGGAGCTTAGGATACAGCCACAAGTTTTGGAATTGGAGCTCAGATTTTGAAAAAATCGGCACTCGAGAAGAAAAATTAAAGTCGTAAAGAATATATTGGATCTGTTTGCATTGTCACAATTTTGTTGCGTTTATTAAAAACATCTTGGTAAATAGTTTTCCTTTCTCTTCCTCAAAGCATCTTCCCTTATATATACTTTTACCATCCTGAAATTTTTTAGTCACAATCCATCTGGTTGAAATTAACTTTTGTCCTTCTGTTCAAACTTCTTGCTATATGTATTAAGATCTTTTATTTTTAATGTTAAAATTTCAATTTAAATTTTTAATTTAAATGTTCTAAAATTATTTATACCTTTTAAAGTTTTATAAATATTTTGACAGTATCTTGCCTTTATTTTTTATTATATCTAAAGGGTGTTCTGCAGGAGCTGATAGAGTGAGAATAGGAAGGGGAACCTACTTATATATATATATATATATATATATATATATATATATATATATATATATATATATATATATATATATATATATATATATATATATATATATATATATATATATATATATATATATATATATATATATATATATATGTGTGTGTGTGTGTGTGACTTTTTTTTTTGGTGAGTGTGTTTCTATTTAATAAGGTGCTATTTGGATGGGGACAGATCCTAATGTAGAATAGAGCTGTGCTCGCGTCTGTCTGGTGTGAAGAGATTTTTGTTTTATAGACTAAGAGACCGGAGGTTGTATTTGGTTGTGACTATAGTGAATACTTCTTTAATAGTCTACCAGGCTGATGACTTTCAATCGATATCGTGAAGGTTGCCATATTGTTGTTCATTAACAAATAAAACTGCAGGTTTTGAAATTGTTTATTCCGTTGAATTTTATGTTTTCATATTTATTTTCATATTAAATAAGCTATTACAATGTATAAAACTGGGTAGGGCAGTAATTTTATTTTCTTTAGCTGTTATTTTTGTGTATTTGAATGGCATAGCTTAAAATAGTGTGTTTCGTTTTAGAAAATATTGAAATATTCGAGTATATTTGACATTATGATTAAGCGAATCAGTATGGCAGTATTTAGTTTAGTTTGAAAATATTTGGCATATTGATTTTAGGGAGAGTCCTTAGATTTCACTTTCAGGAAGGGTTTTTAACTTTCACTGGAACTTCCATTCAGCTTGTCTTTAAATATAGTTTTTTTGGCTGAGGTTATCTAGAAAACCTTTTTTTCTGCGCATGGTTTTTTGTTGTTTCAAACAATGAAATCGTAGAATCTAGTTGATAGCTTGGTTATCATTTAAGGAATAATGATAAACGACTGCTAAAGACGCTAATTCACGGCCTGTCTTGGAAGTTCGTATTTAATATATATATATATATATATATATATATATATATATATATATATATATATATATATATATATATATATATATATATATATATATATATATATATATATATATATATATATATATATATATATATATATATATATATATATTATTTTTTTTTTTTAACCCTTCAGAAAATTCGCAACGGCCACCAGCAGTTCCCTAAGGTGTCTCAGAGTGGAGAAGTGTTGGGAGGGTTCAGTGTTATGTGAAGGTAGGGCATCTCAGAAATAGGTGTTCTGTTTTTTCTGGTTCTTGCATACATATTTGGCATATTGAAAATAGTGTGTTTTGTATATTGAATTATTTTTGTATGCTAGAAGGTTTGGCTGGTGGCCTGACCTCAATCTAGATGGGTTCTTTAGGTTTTGCGTTGTAATGTGTTGTGTGTGTTTGATATGATGGGGGTTGTTCGTTGAGGAGGTGATTTGGTTGGCGAAAGTTGTTGTAATTTTGTCTTTTGAAGGTGTATGTGTGTTTGTTTAGTGATACCTTGTTTGGAGTAGGTTTAATGGTTCTGAATATGTTACTGTATTTGTGGGCAGGAGATGATGGGGTGATAGGGTATAGTAACATGGCTGTGATATGTCTAGTGTGTTTGTGCAGGATTTGGTTCCAATCATATATAAGTGAACACGGATCGGGACTTTTTTTTTTGGTTTCTTCGTGTAAATGTTGAGTTGGAGTGGTTCTAGTGCAACCTGTGATGATTCAAAGAGCGGTATTATTTTCTTCTTTTTTTTGTAATTTCTCTGTGTTTGAGTGTGTGAGGTGGCAGGGTACCTGGCTGTAGATGCGCAATTAAGAGTTGGTCTGGCAAACTGTTTGTATACTATTTTTCGGGAGAATAGTTCGTTACTGAAGTTGTTTTTTGAGTGTTCGTATGATGTTTAATTTCAGGTTTGCAGTGTTGGTTATGTTTTGAATGTGTTTTGAGAAGGTGAAGTGTGTGTGTCATATGTAAGGCCTAGGATGTATGGAAATTTTTTTTTGAGGAATGAAGATATTCAATTTTACTTGGGAGTAGATGAAGATTGATGTCTATAGGTAGTAATAAGGATAATTGAGGATTTTTAGAGGGAAGCTATCATTCTGCTTGATATTAACCATGTTTCCAGTTGTCGAATGTATGATGAGTGAGTATGGTGGCTGTGGATATGGAAGAGTTTTGTATCATGATGGATATGTCGTAGTCTTATGTTATTAGTTTTATTTCTAGAGTTTGTTGGGTTGGTAGGTCTGCTTTGCACAGATTATATAAGCTGAGTTCAGAAACCAAACAAAAGGGATCTGATCTGTGGCTTTTTGGCTGAAAGACGTTTTTTCTTTCAGCCAAAAAGCCACCGATCAGATCGCTTTCGTTCAGATTCTGAACGCAGCTATAGTGTAGGGGATAAGATGGCTTCCTATTGGACACCATTTCTTAGTTTTACTAATATATATATATATATATATATATATATATATATATATATATATATATATATATATATATATATATATATATATATATATATATATATATATATATATATATATATATATATATATATAAATAGGAGTTAAACTATGTCAGTGAAATAAACATCTTTCCCCATCTGTTCTTAAAAGTTCTCACAAGGCTCCCAAAAATATAATATTTTCAGACTAGCTTGTCTCGATGCAGGTCCATGAGTCTTCTCCAAACTGTAAGGTAGAGTTTCAACACTTATAATTTCAAATGCAGGTTCTAAAGTTGATACAAGCTGTTGGCAAAGAAATCTCATGGCTGTTTGGTTAATCAGTCCTTTCGTCTTTGCTACATTATCTAGAAAGATTTGTTGCTCCTCTATAGATTTTGAAATATAATTTTATGGAAACTCATTTATTATTTTTTAAAATTAAATATTGTCAAAAATTCATTTTTGAAAATAAATTTTAGCTCTTAATTTTTAATAATTCTGTTCAGCACTATCTTAATGCGTAAACATTCCTCTTCTTATTCTCTCCTCAATATTCTTTTTTATTTTTCCAACTTTTTTTTTTTTTTACCCCTGCTTTTAGGCATATATATTCTCGACAACGGCCAAGTCATGTTAATTGTTATATGTTTAAATATAAAATATAAATTGTTCAACCAGTAAAACATATTTTAATTTCCTTTTAAGTATCTAATTCCTTATTCTTATCCTTTAGTTAAGAGGAATTAGTCTGTGCCAGGCTACTTTATTCTGAAAGATATGAAGGTGAAACTTAATGAACATTTATATATGTACTTGCGAACAAATGATTGTTCCCGATCGTCAGTTAATGCTCTTAAATTAAAGAACTCATCTTCCTATCCTAAATATTCTTGGAAAAAATAGCTATGATTGATAAGGATTGTTTTTTTTTGTTTAAAATCTCGGATAAATTTAAAGATTGAATGAAATCATACTCATTTCCTTTCTACCACGGATTCAATTATCGAACTTAATTGCTAGTTAACCAATATCAAGGATATTGAGTATCAGAAGAGAGGAAATTCTCATTAAACCGTGTTAAAAATGTGCATTCAATTGCCATATAGAACAAATTAAGATTGCTTTCACTGAACAAATGCACCAGTGTTTATGGCAAATAAATATAAAACTTCTGATAATCAGTTATTTTTAATCATTGATGGACTTTTCAACAAAGATTGAAATGGACAGGTATTTGGTCTTTTTATGTAATCTAATGTTGTTTTTGCGGCTTCAAGTCAACCAAGAATCTGTTCAGGTTTCAAGATCAGTTATTTTTTCATTTTATTTAAAAACTGTACAAGAGTATTAACAACCCTTGTTTGGAATACTGGTCTCGGATATTGTGGTGTTCCAGTTGAAATTATATATATATATATATATATATATATATATATATATATATATATATATATATATATATATATATATATATATATATATATATATATATATATATATATATATATATATGAGAGAGAGAGAGAGAGAGTGCTAATTTTAATTCATTTTTAAAATAAGACTAACTGAATGAATATACAGTATAGTTTTTAAATTTTATTCAAAATATAATGTTAACAGTATTTCCCATTTCCTAGTGCGATAAAACTATTTGTTATTGAATTAACGACAATATGTATGTATCTACCTTATTTTTTAATCTAAATTTTAAATTACATTTTAGTCTGTTGCACCAGCTTTAAATGAAATATATATATATATATATATATATATATATATATATATATATATATATATATATATATATATATATATATATATATATATATATATATATATATATATATATATATATATATATATATATATATATATATATATATATATATATATATATATATATATATATATATGAAATATACAACTAAGGTAAATTTTTTCAAAATATATGGTTATTTTATCAATAAATATTGATAAAATAAAGTATATAGAGCTTATGAAATCAAAAAAAAAGAAAAAAAAAAACAATAAAGACGCTGATAAAAGGTATATAAAAGAAACTAAAATTCTAAAAAAAAATGTGAAAAATACAAAAAAAAAAAAAAAAAACAATTTGATAAATTTTTGGATACATATCAAAAATTACCAATAAATACGCTGATAAGAGGTATATAAAAGAAACTCGATGAAAGTAAAAAAAAAAATGTGCTAAATACAACAAAAATTAATTGATAATTTGGATACATATCAATATTTTTTTAATTTAAAAGGGAAATCGATTTCCGATATTTTTAAATTTTATCGATATTAATCGAGAAATCGATATTTTTAAATATATCGACGATTTTCGATATTTTTAAATTCTATCGATATTAATCGAGAAATCGATATTTTTAAATATATCGATATTAATCGATATATGGTGTCTACGATTTGGCCGACTTGTAAAAAATGTCTACGGTTTGGACGAGTTATAAAAAAAAGTTGTCGGCCCTTTGACCTTATCAAAAAAATTTGTCGACGTTTTGGACAAGTGAGAAAATTTTGTTTTTGGCTTGTCGACGGTTTAACCTGTCGACGATTTTTCCTGTCTACGATTTGGGGTAA
>SEYY01017588.1:5000-17500 GCA_009176605.1 Armadillidium nasatum
ATATATATATATATATATATATATATATATATATATATATATTTTATATCTCCTTCTGTGGGCAAAGGCCGGAGGCCTACCGAATTCCACCGGAGTTGGAAAAACACTATTCTGGTCGATGGTGGCCGACGTGTCCAGATACACGGAGTTTGAAAGTATGCAAGTCAAAGGAAGTTGGGAAAACAGATAAAGGGAGTGTGTTCCAGACTTTACCAGTAGAGTATATGTAAGATTGAGCATAGCGGTTAAGTCTGCTGTTGGTCGGAGAGTTGGACAGAGAAAGGATGAGACTGTGTAGAAAGTCGCGTCCCCGGGCTCTTCTTAATGGAGGAGGTATGCAACGAGAGCGTTCAGAAGAGCAGTGTCTGTTGTAATAGCGATAGTAAAGAGAGAGTGACGCAACAATTCGACGGGCAGAAAGAGATTGGAGAGAGTTAGTAAGAGCAGGAGAGTTGATGAGACGAAATACCCTAGACTCCACCTTCTCAAGGAGAACTGTATGAGTGGAGCCACCCCAGATGTGTGAAGCATACTCCATACAGGGACGAACAACACCCCTATACAGAGCAAGCAACTGGGGTGGCGTGAAGTAATTCTGAAGGCGCCTCAGAACACCCAACCTCTTAGAAGCTTGTTTAGAGAGAGAAATAATGTGATCTTTCCAAGAAAGATCACGAGAAAAAAAACACCGAGAATATTAAGAACAGATGAAGGTTTGAGTTGTGTGTTTTCGAAGAAGATATCATAGTTGTGTGGAAGATTGTGGAGAGATGGAGGAACTGAGTTTTTGAGGCATTGAAAACAATCATATTTTCTCTGCCCCAATTTGAAATACGTGAAAGATCAGAGGTTAGTTGCTCCAAGGCTACCTTTCTAGAGTCTAATAACTGCTGTTGGGATGGACGTCTTTCAAACTGAAAGGAGTAATGAAGTGTGGAGTCATCAGCATAGGAGTGGATAGGAGATGAAATAATAGAAAGAAGATCATTAATGAAAAGTAGAAAAAGTGTTGGGGATAGAACAGAACCCTGAGGAACACCACTGTTAATAGGTTTAAAGGAAGAACGGTGGCCGTCTACAACAGCAGCTATAGAACGACCGGAAAGGAAATTAGAGAGTAAGATCACAGAGGAAAGGATAGTACCGAAAGAGGGGAGTTTGGAAATCAAAGCTTTGTGCCAGACCTATCGAAGGCTTTCGATATGTCTAGCGCGACAGCAAAGGATTCACCGAAATGCCGAAGAGCGGAGGACTAAGAGTCAGAGAGAAGGGAAAGAAGATCACCAGTAGAGCGTTTCTTACGAAAGCCATACTGGCGATCAGAGATAAGATTGGAAGAATTGAGATATTTCCAAATCTTCCTGTTAAAGATTGATTCGAAAACTTTAGAAGAGAACAGAGGTCAAAGAAATGGGACGGTAGTTGGAGGGTTGAGAGGGATCCCCCTTCTTCGGCACAGGTTGAATGAGCGCACGTTTCCAGCAAGAAGGGAAGGTCGAAGTAGAAAGGCAAAGACGAAATAGTTTACCAAGGCAGGGTGCAAGATCGGAAGCACAAGTTTTGAGAACCACAGGAGGAACACCATCAGGACCGTACGCCTTCTTAGTATTAAGCTCAGAGAGAGCAGAAATAACGTCTTTAGAAGAAATTATAATTTTAGGCATAAATGAGTTGGAGGGAGTTGAAGGAGGAGATATAGCTCCGGAATCGTCTAAGGTAGAATTAGAGGCAAAAGTTTGAGCGAAGAGTTTAGCTTTAGAAGAAGGTAAAACAGCAGTTGGGCAGTCGGAAGATGCTAAAGGAGGGAAAGAGGAAGAAGCAAAGTTAGAGTTGACATTTTTTGCAAAATGCCAGAAAGAGCGTGAGGAAGAGGAACCAGAAAGATTATATATATATATATATATATATATATATATATATATATATATATATATATATATATATATATATATATATATATATATATATATATATATATATATATATATATATATATATATATATATATATATATTATATAATAGTGAGTAGTGGTGATGTGTAAAAAAAAATATATATATATATATATATATATATATATATATATATATATATATATATATATATATATATAATATATATATATATATATATATATATATATATATATATATATATATATATATATATATATATATATCTACAAACTCTCCCATTAAGGGTTTTCACCCTGTCAGTGGAACCAGCATCTTTCCCCATCTGCTTGTAGAAGTTCTCCCAGAGCCCTCTAAAAGATCATGTTTTTCGGCTCGTTCGTCTCCATGCCGGTCCATAAGTCTTATCCAGACTCTCAGGTAGGGTTTTTACCCTTTCAGTAGGACCAGCATCGTTTTCAAACTAACCTCTAAACACTCTCTCCCAGGGATCTTCAAAAGATTGTGCTTCTCCGAGCTATGGCTTCCAATGCTGGTTCTGGAGTAGTTACCAGCCGTTGACAGAGTAATCACAAGGCCGGATGGCTAGTCCTGTCGTCCTTGCATTTATTTCTCTTCACATGATCCGATCCTGTCGTCGATTTTCAAACCTCAAGTTTCCAAATATTTAAATTCTTAATGTTAAGTCAGAAAGTCCATTATCTTGAAAGATTTGTTGCTCCTCTATAGATTTTAAGATATAATCTTATCGAAACTTATTCAATTTATTATTATTTTTTTTTTTTAATGCAAAAATATTTTCCAAAATTCTAATTTTAAAATAAATTTTAGCTATTAGTTTTTTTTTTAAAATTTTGTTCAGTACTATCATAATGCATAAACCTTCTTCCTTCTTTTCTCTCCTCAATCTTCTTTCTGATTCTTCTCGCTTTTCTTTTCCCATCTGCTTTTAGGCACATCTACTCTCGACGACGTCCGAATCATATATATATATATATATATATATATATATATATATATATATATATATATATATATATATATATATATATATATATATATATATATATATATATATATATATATATATATATGTGTGTGTGTGTGTGTGTTTGTGTGTGTGTGTGTGTGTGTGTGTGTGTGTGTGTGTGTGTGTGTGTGTGTGTGTGTGTGTGTGACAGAATATATCTTTAGTGCTTATATATAAAGAAAAAGGTGATTTGAAAGTGTTTAGGAATTACAGAGGGATAGGTCTGTTAAGTGTGATATGGAAGATTTATTGGAGGGTAACAGTTGCAAGAGTGAAAGAATTGACGAGAGAGAGGTTGGGTGAGTAACAATATTGTTTGGGAGAGAGTAGGGAATGTGAAAACCATATGTTTACACTAAGGAAGATCAGGGAAAAATTGTATAAAAAGGAAAGAGTAGGGTATTTGTGATTTATAAAAAAAATTTTTATTTTTTTTTTTTTTATTTTTTTATTTTTTTACATATCACCAACGCTCACAGGCTTTGCCCTATTCAAGGAGGGGGTGCTAGAGCAATAATAATAAAAAAATAAAATATCCCCCAAATTCCACTTAACGCAAATTTTGTAGGTCAGCACAGACGTGGGAGATAAAGTAATAGAGATTAAATTCAGCATGAAACACGGAAAATGGGAGAGAAGTACACAAAACAGAGGTGGCTGGAAAGAAGGAGGCACCACAGCGGACAAGCCTGGAGTTGCCTATGTCTACACAAAAAATTTGTGCAGACAGTGCTTCCATTGTGCTAAGAGGAAGCCGTAAAGTTGGTGGTATACGAGTGGATAGTTTCCTCAAGCATTTACCGCTGTAATACCTATAGACAAGAGAGAAGACACCAACGTGACATCACAAAGATAGGGTTTAGTGAATTAGAAAGAGCGGAACAGTTTATAAATTTTTTAGCCTTTGACTCAACCCTATTCAAAAGAAACCTGAACCACCCCAGATATGAGAGCGGTGCTCCATACAAGGGCCGATGAGGTCATTGTATAATTGGAGTAACTGCGAAGATGAAAAAAAATGTCGCAGCCTAAACAGAACTCCCAGCTTCTTTGAGGCCTCCAAGGACATTTTTTTTATGTAAAGGCCAAGAATATTTATATTGTCAACAGGAGAGACGGGAGAACCATCGGAAGAAATAGAAAAGTTAGGAAGTGTCTTTGAGAGGGAGATTTCAAGAAGTTGAGTTTTTAAAGAGTTGAATTTCACAAGGTTCAGACGACCCCACTGGGAAATTCTATCCACATCTGCAAGAATGGAATCGGAAAGATGAAGACGAGAGGCAACTCTAGATGCAAAGGAAGGAGGAAATTTGAAATGTGTAGAATAATGGACAATCGATTCATCGGCATATGAATGGATAGGGTTAGACGAGCAACTGAGAAGATCATAAATGGAAAGTAGGAATAGAGTAGGAGACAAGACAGAACCCTGAAGAACACCACTATTGACAGAAAAGGAAGAAGAAGTCGCCCCATCAACAACAGCCGAAATGAAACGATTAGAAAGAAAACTAGACATTAGTAAGCAAACATAAGGAGGAAACCCAAAGGAGGGGAGCTTGGAAAGCTGTAACGCATGGTACACATGGTCAAATGCCTTAGATATATCAAGCGCCACCATACAAGTCGTCCCATGGTCCCTAAGGGTAGAAAACCATAAATTTGTGAGATAGGAAAGTATTTCACCAGTAGATCTCGAACATCGAAAGCCATACTGATGATTAGAAAAAAAGGAATAAGATTGGAGATAATCCAAGAAATGAGAATTGAGAAGGGTTTCAAAGATCTTAGAATATAAGTGAGAGCTATATGGCGATAGTTAGAAGGATCAGAGCGGCTACCTTTCTTTGGAATAGGTTGGAGAAAGCATACGATAGAGTGGGTAGGAAGAAATTGTTTTAGGTGCTGGAGGGGAGGGTTGTAGAGATTATTGAAATGGATCAAGAAAGTTTTGTTTTTATGGAAATTTTAGAGCGAGTGTGAGGGTGAAGAGGGTGGTGATGAAAGGGTTTGTCGTATGAATTGGGCTGAGGCAGCAGTGTGTTATGTTGCCGCTGTTGTTTGACGTGATGGTGGATAGTATAGTCAGGGGGGATGGAAATGGAAGGGAAGGGTATTAGGTTGAAAAGCGGAAAGAGTGAATGGGAGATAAAGAGATAAATGTTGCAGTCTGGGTAGAACTGAGGATGTTGGTAAAAAAGTTTGCTAGGGGAAAGCGTTTCTAAGGGATCGAGAGTAAATCCAGAAAATGTACTGAGAATTAGAGCGGCGATGAGATTGTGATATAGGGAAGAATAGGGGAGCGTCAAGGTAAGGGGATAGGAATTTGAGGAGGTAGACGAGTTAAATATCTGGGAATCTTGGTGGAGGGAAAAGGGCGAATGGAAAGTGAAATAAAGAATAGAGTGACGGAGAGAATGAAAGTGATGGGGGGATTTAAAGAAATATGGAAAAGGGGGAGAATATCGAAGGAAATAAAGGTAAGAATATTTGAGAGCATGTGTTTACCTTCTGTAATTTATGGATGTGAAACATGGATGATGAATGTTCAGACAAGGGAAAGTGTAGGAATTTTTGAGATTACGGGATTGAGGGCGATAAAAGGTCTGAGGGGGGTGGATAGGATTAGAAACGAAAGAATAAGGGAGATGTTCTGATGAAGGTAGAACTGAAGAGGATGTATTAAGGTCATTTGGACATATGTGTAGAATGAATAAGGATAGGATGTTGGGCAAGGCGGTAAGGTTTGAGGTGGAGGGGTGAGAAGGAAAGGGGAAGATCAAGATGAAAGTAAATGGATGGAGTGAGAGAGATATTGGGTGAAGTGATTTTAATTTAGTCGAGAGTTTGAGAATTGCGGATGATAAATTGAGAAGGAGGGCGGTGATGTCTGGGTAAGTAGTAGAGTGAGTGTGCGTGTGTGTGTGTGTGTGTGTGTGTGTGTGTGTGTGTGTGTGAGGGAATTGCAGCGGGCATCACTCCACAAGAGTGAGAAAGATAATTGGTGAAATATATATATATATATATATATATATATATATATATATATATATATATATATATATATATATATATATATATATATATATATATATATATATATATATATATATATATATATATATATATATATATATATATATATATATATATATATATATATATATATATATATGGATAGCATTTAAAAAGGCAGCCAAACCCTTATTCTGAGCTGACAGGGTTCGAGCTACACTTTGAATAATGTTAATTTACTTAGATACCTAAAATACTTCTCTAACTCATATTTTATCAAATTTCTGGTGCAAAATAATAATAATAATAATAATAATAATAATAATAATAATAATAATAATAATAATAATAATAATAATAATAATAATAATAATAAATAAATAATAATAATAATTAAGAACAATCTAAGCAGAATAATAATAATTAACATTTTAATTCTTTCAATAATGTGAGTTGATTTAAATTTAAAGCATGCATTTTGCAATTAATTAATATTAATTTCATTGACAATTTTCAGTTTTATGTAAAATGCATTTTCAATTTTTGCTTCACACGACCTTATAATTGTTTAGAAATATTAGGTATAGTTGACACTCGCTGTTCAAAATGGGCAAAGATCTTAGGCTAAGCGGTTGATATGCCCTATCCGACAATTTATTTGTCGTAAACCATTATTTACAGTCAGACTCAGGGCAGTTAAATTGGTACACTTGGTTGTCGTCCAAAAGAAGATAGCTATACTTTGATAAAGTCTTTTGAAAAGTTAGAATTTGCACTTTTCTCTATATTCAAAAATAGAATTTGGAGATATTGAGTTCCTAAATAATAATAATAATAATAATCTCAAGGTTAACAAATTAGATTTTCAGTTTTAAATTATGCATCAGACAATTTTGTTTTATGCACTTTTATGAATTTTACACTCTCCATCTTAGAAAAATTAAAAGACTTTACAGAACAGATTCTTTAACTTTAAATAAATTTGAGACTTGGACAAGTATCATATACTGGAAGTTTTATCTCCCTAAAATATTAAAGGTTTTACAATAAAGAGACTTATAATTGTATTTACAGTATCATTAAAAAAATTGCTTTTGCTAGAAAATTTCTTGTATATTGCACTTGACCCTTGAGACTTTGGTAATATAAAGAATTTTTATTTAAGGTTTTACAATAAAGAGACTTAAATTGATAAGTACATTCATCGATTAAAATTATCATTTCATGTGTGTCATGTAAATTTAAGTATCGTAAAGAATTTTTCCTTAATGGCGTTTAGGTTAAGCAATCCTAAGTTCTTGGAGGAGGAAATTATGCACATTAAATCAATTTTTAATATTTTGGGATACCGCGTATATATATTTTTGCAAAAGGGATATATCGTTTACGTGAAAATAGCTTTCATTCATTGAAAAAAAAAATTAAAGGTTTTAATTACTGTTGATAATCTTTATAATTTAGTCCTAAAGAGTTGTTTCCTTGTATCTTGTGTTTCTAATACCACGAAAGAATTTTTTCAAATTTAGAAATTTTCTAAACCAGAATATTACTTCAGGGATTTTTAAGGTTGCATTTAAGGACTGCAGTTATATATAAAGAGGTGATACCCATAAGCATGGCTAGGGGACCCAGGAGTGCCTTTTCCCCACCCACACTGCAGACTGCCCACCCATCCCCAAAATTTTCAGTCGGTACAATTCAAAATTCAAATATTTTCTGATATATATATATATATATATATATATATATATATATATATATATATATATATATATATATATATATATATATATATATATATATATATATATATATATATATATATATATATATATATATATATATATATATATATATATATATATATATATATATATATATATATATATATATATATATATATATATATATATATATATATATATATTATATATATATATATATATATATATATATATATATATATATATATATAGACAATGTTACAATCACGACAACACAAAGGTACTGAGGTGACACTCTGTTATACCAGATTGGAGGTCAGGGTTCGAATCCCCAATAGCAGACTTGAAATTGTAAAATTTCAATCCACGATATATATATATATATATATATATATATATATATATATATATATATATATATATATATATATATATATATATATATATATATATATATATATATATATATATATATATATATATATATATATATATATGTGGATTGAAATTTTACAATTTATTTACACTAAGTTGAAAGACAGATAATGAAATAATGCATATGAGTAGATTATGATTTAGTTGGTTGGATGAATGATGTAATAGGATATATATATATATATATATATTATATATATATATATATATATATATATATATATATATATATATATATATATATATATATATATATATATATATATATATATATATATATATATATATATATATATATATCCTTTTTTTCTGCTTTTCATTAATGACCTTCTCTCTATTTCCTCATCTCCTATCCACTCCTATGCTGATGACTCCACCCTTCATTACTCCTTCCAGTTTGAAAGACATCCCTCCCAACAGCAGTTGATTTACTCGAGAAGGGTAGCCTTGGAGCAACTAACTTCTGATCTTTCACGTATTTCAAATTGGGTCAGAGAAAACATGAATGTATGTTTCGTACATCTGGGGTGGTTCCACTCATACAGCTCTCCTTGAAGGTGGAGTCTAGGGCTTTTCGTCTCATCAATTCTCCTGCTCTTACTAACTCTCTCCAATCTCTTTCTGCCAGTCGAATTGTTGCGTCACTCTCTCTTTACTATCGCTATTACAACGGACACTGCTCTTCTGAACTCTCTCGTCGCATACCTCCTCCATTGAGAAGAGCTCGTGCGACACGCCTTTCTACACAGTCTAACCCTTTCTCTATCCAACTCTCTGACCTTAGACTTAACTGCTATGCTCAGTCTTACATATACTCTACTGGTAAAGTCTGGAACACACTCCCTTTATCTTTTTCCCAACTTCCTTTAACTTCCATACTTTCAAACGCCGTGTATCTGAACATGTTGACCTCCTTAGATCTAGATAGGACTTTTCCAACTCCGGTGGAATTTGGTAGGCCTCTGGTCTTTGCCAACCGAAGGAGTTATATAGCTAATAAGGAAATCATAACAGACTAATTAAAATACTCTATTAGATGGAGAGCCATGGCTTCCCCCAGAAGATTTTCTGGTTACGCCAATGGTGGTACCTCCGATTTAATAGTAAACAAATATCAACATTCTTATTCATCCTTGCAATGACACAGGTTTCTGAAGGAATATCGAATTGATGTTGAAAATAATATTTAGTATTTGTGCTTCCTTTCGTCACTCATGTGCTTAGAAAAGTTTTTGGAATTTTATCTTTTTTAAATAAATAAAATGTCAGTAATTTCAGCCTCTCTAATAATGGATATTAATAGAAGATATCACTAATTATGTTTCTAAATTTTTAAGTCATGTGTAATTGGCGAATAACTTTACAGTAACATAAACACATAAACAGTAAGCCAACTTTCTTATTTGACTTGTACCTCTCTTTCTCTCAATAAACTAGTGGGTCCTTTTGGAATATATATATATATCTAATATATATATACATATATTATATATATATATATATATATATATATATATATATATATGTGATGATGCCAAAAATAAATACTTCGTTTATAAGGCTTTATTCTTCTAAAAATCACACCCTGTTATAATAATAATATATACATTAATAAATATAATAAACATAACTAGAGCACAATGATAACTTAAACCTATTTACATACCTGAGTCAATTCAGCAGAAGTTACGGAATTGACTCAGCCTAGAAAAAGTACAATTAAATACAGATCTTAATTTAGTTGGTTTCAAATTTATATCAATCACCCTATCTTAAGAAAATGAGCTATAATTAAGACGATCAACAGGTTTCTTAATTCTAGTAGAACGACGAAGAGAAGAATCAGGAAGACGTTCAACGTCCATCAGGTTTTCATCATTCTGAGGAAGCTCTGAATTCCCACCAAGGGAGATCTCATCATCGACAGCATTCTGTACTTTATCCTCAGTGAAAGCAGGAGCAGAGTCTCCGCATGGAGCCAAATCTCCGACAGAAACGGTATCTTCTCTTCCGTTTGGGAAACGTATATGAGCGTAATGAGGATTTACATCAATGAGCTGTACTTCTTCCACCCAAGGATCATCCTTTTTTCTATTATGCTTTCGTAGAAGAACGTTTCCAGGAGTAGTAAGCCAAGTAGATATGCTTAATCCACAAGAAGAACGTCGAGGATAAGTAAACAAACGTTCATGTGGAGTAGCGTTTGTTGAAGTGCAAAGTAAAGTCCTGATGGAATGTAAGGCATCGGGCAGGACAGTCTCCCATAATGTTGTAGGCAGTTTACGAGATTCGAGTGCCAACATAATGTTTTTCCACACAATCCCAACATATCTTTCACATTGCGCGTTACCGGTAGGGTGATAAGGGGTTGAGCGGCTAGACGAAATTCCATGTCGTAAGAGAAATTGTTTAACAGCAGAAGACATAAAAGAGGTTCCACGATCTGAATGAATATATGAAGGAGTTCCGAATATAGAAAACAACGTGGTTAAGCAACTTATAACAGTATTAGACGATATATCGGAGCAAGGAAAAGCAAATGGAAATCTGGAATATTCATCGACCACTACTAAAAGAAACTTATTAGCTGTAGAAGACGGTAATGGCCCTTTGAAATCCATACTGAGACGATCAAACGGTTTAATGGCTTGAATTAATACACTCTGGGTAGGTCTAAAGAATCTAGGCTTAACTCTACAACAAATGGCACAAGAAGATACCACGCTTTTTACATCGTCCATTGAAAAAGGAAGATTCTTTGTTCGAATATAATGATAAAAACGTGCAACACCCGGATGACAAAGATCACTATGAAGCTTTACAAGATCAATTTTTGTCGATGAGGCACAGACAATCCTAGATAAGGCGTCAGCTGCAGCATTTTGATTTCCAGGCCTATAAGTAATTTCGAAAGAATAGGGCATTAATTCTGTTCTCCATCTCAGGATCTTATCATTCTTAATTTTGCTTTTATGTTTTACATCAAACATAAATGAAACAGACTTTTGATCAGTTACTAAATTGAAGTGTCGCCCGGAGAGAAAATGATGCCATCTTTTTACGGCCTCAACAATGGCGTAGGCCTCCTTCTCAACGGAGCAATGCTTTCTCTCAGCAGAATTGAGAGTTCTTGAAAAGAAAGCGACTGGTCTACCCTCCTGGCTCAATGTGGCACCAATGGCAGCTTCAGAAGGCATCAGTTTCCAAAGTAAACACAAGTTTATCGTCAATCCTCATTTTCACAGCTTTCATAATATCTTCTTTTATAGAAGAGAAGGATTCCTGGGCGATCTCATTTAAAGGAAATGTAGAATCAATCAAAGGTCGTATTTTTTTCTGAAAATTTCGGTATCCACTTAGAATAATAAGCGAAAAGTCCTATTAAACGAGACAACTCTTTCTTGTCTCGAGGTAGAGGCATTTCTTGAAGAGACGTAAGTCGATCAGGATCTGGACGCAATTCTTTATGTCGCACTTCATATCCAAGCAGACGAATTGAAGTAGAGAAAAATACACACTTATCTTTGTTTAACGTCATTCTATAACGCTCGGCAGCCTTCATGAAGTTTCTGAGATTCTCATCATGCTCCTCTTTAGTTAAACCACAGATAGTGACGTCATCCAAGTACGCGAAAGTTCCTTTTAGATTATTCTGTGATATGAAATCGTCCATGATTCTCTGAAAACATGCTACCCCGTTGGTAAGTCCAAAACTCAATCTTTTAACTGATAAAGTTTCCCGCTTGGCCTTCGAAAGCAGTAAATTTTCTCTCTTCTTCCAAAAGATGGAACCAAATAGGTAAGCACTTCTCAAGTCTATGGTACTGAAAAACCTGTAACTATATTTTATTAACCAAATCATCAAGGTGAGGCAGAGGGTATGCATCTAAATAAGTAAACCTATTAATAGTCTGTGAATAATCAACCACCATACGAGTTTTCGCACGCTGATGTACAACAACTACTTGAGCTCTCCAGGGTGAAACGCTGGGTTCAATAATATCTTCGGAAAGTAATCGAGTGACTTCGGATAGAATAAAATTTTGATCCTCAGATGAAAACTTTCTAGATTTCGTCACTACAGGTCGGCAATCAGGAGATAAATTAGAGAAAAGTCTAGGTGGAGTAATCGAAAGAGAAGCAAGTGCACAGATCTCTAAACAAGGTTTAGATCCGCCATATTTAAGTTCGACACTAGAATGTTCTTGAAGGAAAGGTATTCCCAAAACTATATCAGAGCACAGCTCAGGCATCACAAGTAATTTTATTTTAGAATAAATCTGTCTATTCACCATCAACTCACAAGAGCAGAATTTAGAAATTGTAGAGCGATGGCCCGAAGAAGCCATTGAAATCGTGCCATCATTGTAAGGGTAGGTTGCA
>SEYY01017589.1:0-22030 GCA_009176605.1 Armadillidium nasatum
ATAGCCACCGGCTTCAAAATACGTTTCTACTTGCCCTGTGAGTGTTCAAGATCGTTTCTAGCGAAAAAGGAAGATTCCATTATATCTCTTTTGCAAATCACATCACCCTAGGTATGGTGACACGAGTTTCATATTTATTTTATATTTTTCTCTTACGAAGATTTTGTGGGAACATACTTCTTATTTATAATTATGCCACCCAAATCCTAACTATAATTATATATATATGTAAATATATAATATATAATAATATATATATATAATATATATAATATATATAATATATATATATATATATATATATATATATATATATATATATATATATATTATTGTGTACACGGTGAATCTGCGCATGTACGAGCGCATGTGTTTACACATGCACGTTTATTAATAGAGATACAGTTGACCTAATATCATTTTTTGTTGTTTTCTTTTATTCTGATTATTATTATATCCTTAAGCATCGGTGTTGAATTTTATATTGCTAGCCATTTTACTTTTCTTAGTGTTGATTTAGCAAAGAAAAAAATCCGCGTGCTCAGCTTTAATAAATCGTTCTAAACCATCATTAATTTTTGTTACACTATTATCTATTCAAGAAGATTTTACGTTATTGTCTATATTTTTTATTTTGATGATTTCCTGCATGCCACTATATTAGAGCATAAATTTCATGATTTTTTTTATTTTTATACGCGGAACTACTTTAATATAGAAGCTACATGAGTTTGCCAGGTAACCTATTTTTACGATTGCTTTCTTTAGTTACCTTATTTGTTTATGTTTTGTTTGTTCTTCGCCAATGTGTTATCATTTTTATTTTTAGTTACTAAATTATTTTATGTATATATTTTCGTTCTGTTTATCATTTTTTGTGAGTATTACTTATTTATGTATTTTTTTTCACGAAAAGCGTTTTCATTTTATATTTTCTTTTTTTTTATAATCTCAGACTGGTTCTTGTCAGTATCTTGTACTTGTACTTATTGCTCTAAGGATTTTTTTTTGGTATCTTGAGGGACCTCTGGAGTGATTTAGATTTTTGTTGTTAAGAATAAAATCCGAAAAACTCGCCTTCGCTTTCATTCAACCCTAGTTGTGGAGTTGATTTGGTTGGGTAGTTGTCCAATAGTTACGTGCCCGATCAACAAACAAAGGGGGCACTTCGACCCCCAAAGTGGTGACCCTGGTTCCAGATCGATTTTTATCAAGATGGAGGCTCAGGACTGAGAAGATAGAGCAAGCTAAGGACCCCGTCTCGAGGAAGATTACGTATCGTAATATTTTTCCTTTCTCTCAATTATTATTTTATTTTATTTTTTTAATATTATATATATATATATATATATATATATATATATTATATATATATATATATATATATATATATATATATATATATATATATATATATGGTATTAATATAATAATATAATATTAATATTTTCAATTTATTATTGTTTTTTTTAAAATAATTATATATATATATATATATATATATATATATATATATATATTATATATATTATATATTTTATATATATATATATATATATATATATTCACATTTTCGATTATTATTTTTTTTTAAAATTTTTATTATATTGTTGGATTTCTGTGGCGTGAAACCCTTGAAAACGCTTATGCAGATATTGTAACTGCTTTTGCCAAGAATAATAATTCTATTAAAATTTAGCCTAAAAATTAATAAAAAGAAATTAATAAAGAACTCACCATTTAATTTGTTCTGTAAATAAAAGAATAAAATTGGATTTACTTGTTTCCAAGAATTAAATACTTGGATGTTCGGCTTATTCGTTTAAGCGCTTAAGTAGATTTTTAAAGTAGTTAATTAAATTTTAGCCTAGTAGAACATAACTCCAACCCAAACAAGCAAGAAACTCTCAAACTCTGCTCAAAAACTAAAGCCCAGTCATACATTCAATTCAAGTTAAACACTAACCCAACCCTAGAATAATAAAATGTCAATTTAATTCAAAAGGCAAACTTTAAAAAGGTATCTGGATTGAGTATGTCAAGGTTAGACCTAACTTCTATCACAAAGCTCCAAGATCCTACTCCAAGGGTTAAAAGTATATATATCTACTATAAGGCTACAAATAATTCGATCAGTTAATACATTACGTGCTGGAAGATTTCTTAAGGTTCAAATGAGTCATGTAGTTAAAAAATATGTTAAACATAACTGCCAAAGTGATTTACACCGACATAGTTTTTATAGCAAGTAAGCAACGGCCTAGCCTCAAGCGTGTAACTAGTGATAAACATGAAGTGTTGCCATTTTATAATAGATTCTTTTAGGGAGATTTAGATACTTCAAAATCTATAAATTAAATATAAAATATAAGGATTTATCATATTCTCCCAACAACAAGAATTTAAATTTAAATTTAAATTTAAATTTAAATTAATCAAGGATCAAAATTTTAAATCAATAAAGTCAAATCAATCTAGCATCAACAAGATATTTCCTACCATGCAAGCCTACAAATTTAAATCTAAATCTAATCTTTACAATGCTAAAAGAAGCATACAAATATCTTAAAATTAAATACTACAAACTACTTAAAACTAAAAGAGAAAGCCTTTCATAATCATCCAGTCTCTCTTTCAAGAATTTTAAGATATGTTACAAGCATTTGTTTAAGATGTATTTCCCTCAATAATATAGCATTTAAAGTAACAAAATCAAAACAAGATGACTTAGAAATTCTACAATGATGGAGGAAAGCAAGTTCATCACAAGCTAAATCAACATGTTCAAAAAAGAATAACATAGGCTTGGCATTGTATTCAATTTTCAAGATTTCAGTTTTAAAATAGGCAGCTAGCCTGCAATACAAACCAAGCAAGGCATACCTGAAATGGATAATATCCACTACTGTAGCAAACCAAAATTTAAGAATATAATTCACTTGGATAAATTTATTAAAGGCAGAAAATTCTGCTGGCAAAATTTTAAAGTAAAGCAAGAAGAGAGAACCAGCCTCGCGATAAAAGTTAAATTTACATGGTAATTGTTTAGTATAACGTAAATAAGCAATATTCCAAAAGGGCAACATATTTAAATCAATTTTAAAGCAAACCATGTTAATAAATCTTTCAATTTTGAAAGGAGATAAATACTGCAACAAATTTACCTTCATTAAGGCAGTTAATTCTACAAAATCCTTAAAGTCATGCAAATCAAGCCATGAGTTCATACTATGTCCCAGTTTTACATTATTAAAGCTCAATTTTAAGCCAAATTGTTCAAATTTAATATTAAAAACACCAAGAAAGCAAAATTCTTTAGGAGAAACTAAATCAGGCACATCATAACAAGCAGTATGCAGAGAGCTCAAATTTATATGAGATTCTGCAATTTTAGAGCTAGTATCACAGCTGAGGTCAGATATAGCACCTAAAGGCATAAGTACTTGTATTTTATCAACATTAGCATCAAATTTACAGTTCAAGGCACTATCAACATCACAGTCTACAATTTCATTTTTCAAAATGAGAGTTTCTTTAGTATTTACCAACACATCTAAATTAAGAATAGGCCTAACACCATGTTATTAAGTTGCACATTCAGGGGAATTGGTAATATGGTGGGACAGACACTTCGCTAGTGGGGAAGGGGGTGTTAGATTTAGTTAAATTCTCCGCAATAATGGCAATTTTTTCTTCAATATCAATTACAAAATCTAAAGCATTATCACGCTCACTTTCATAAAAATTATCTAAAGATTCAAATTTTATTATGTTAGATAGAATAGCTTTATTAACTTTTTCATATAATCTAATGCAATTTTTAATTTCTTCTAATTTCTCTAAAATAAATGAATAGCAGGGACTAGTTTTAATTTTAGTAAAAATAACCTCGATATACCGTTTCATATCCTCTCTTTCAATAATAAGAAGGCGATTTAACGATTGGCATTCAGCAAACTCCGCCATTTCAAAATTAAGCAATTTAATTCGTTAAACAGTAAAATTCAAAATTAATAAGTAATTCAATTTGTTAAACAGTAAAATTTAAATTAATAAGTAATTCAATTTGTTAAACAGTAAAATTTAATTTAATAAGCCTTCATCCAAGTTAAAGTAAATCCCAAGTAATCAAAGAAACTTAATTAAGCTAAAGGTGAGTAAAATTACAATTAAAATAGGCTAATCCAACAGACTTCGGGTCTATCTTAGCATTTAGGTAATCACAAGCAAGTATTATCTTGTTTATTTAATTCTTGGAAAGCTGTTGGGATTCTCTGTGGCGTGAAACCCTTGAAAACGCTTATGCAGATATTGTAACTGCTTTTGCCAAGAATAAACCTAATTCTATTAAAATTTAGCCTACAAATTAATAAAAAGAAATTAATAAAGAACTCACCATTTAAATTGTTCTGTAAATTCTAGAATAAAATTGGATTTACTTTGTTTCCAAGAATTAAATACTTGGATGTTCGGCTTATTCGTTTAAGCGCTTAAGTAGATTTTTAAAGTAGTTAATTAAATTTTAACCTAGTAAAACATAACTCCAACCCAAACAAGCAAGAAACTCTCAAACACTGCTCAAAAACTAAAGCCCAGTCATACATTCAATTCAAGTTAAACACTAACTCAACCCTAGAATAATAAAATGTCAATTTAATTCAAAAGGCAAACTTTAAAAAGGTATCTGGATTGAGTATGTCAAGGTTAGGCCTAACTTCTATCACAAAGCTCCAAGATCCTACTCCAAGGGTTAAAAGTATATATATCTACTATAAGGCTACAAATAATTCGATCAGTTAATACATTACGTGCTGGAAGATTTCTTAAGGTTCAAATGAGTCATGTAGTTAAAAAATATGTTAAACATAACTGCCAAAGTGATTTACACCGACATAGTTTTTAAAGCAAGTAAGCAACGGCCTAGCCTCAAGCGTGTAACTAGTGATAAACATGAAGTGTTGCCATTTTATAATAGATTATTTTAGGGAGATTTAGATACTTCAAAATCTATAAATTAAATATAAAATATAAGGATTTATCATAATATATATATATATATATATTCACATTTTCAATTATTATTTTTTTTTTAAATAATTTTTCAATATATATATATATATATATATATATATATATATATATATATATATATATATATATATATATATATATATATATATATATATATATATATATATATATATATATATATATATATATATATATATATATATATATATATATATATATATATATATATATATATATATATATATATATATATATATAATATAAATATTTTTTATTTTTTTTTTTTTTATTTTTTTTTTTTTTTTTTTTTTATTTTATTTTATTTCTTATTATTTATCTATATTATATATATATATATATATATATATATATATATATATATATATATATATATATATATATATATATATATATATATATATATATATATATATATATATATATATATATATATATATATATATATATATATATATATATATATATATATATATATATATATATATATATATATATATATATATATATATATATGATATATTATATATATATATATATATATATATATATATATATATATATATATATATTATGGTGCCCATATTTTTTATTTGCATTTGCTATATTTTTGTTCTTTTTATTTATACTTTTTTTTTTTTTTAATTTTGAACATTATGAATGGTGATGGTTCGCATCCTAACTCACCTTCCGCCCCTCAACCTTTCCCTCATATCCCCCGGTACATACCGGACGATGTTGGCTTATGGTTAGTACAATTTGATGCCGTTAGTCCCACAACTTACACTTCCGACAGTAAATGTAGGGCTCTAGTCTCATTACTCCCACCGGAGGTCTTGCGTTTAGTTAGGGACGCTCTGCCCGGAATTCAGAGGTCCCAAGACCCCTATACAGACTTGAAAGCGCTATTGCTGAGCAGGGTCGCGACCTCCAGGGAAGACAGAATCACCCAACTCCTGAACCAGGAGGCTCTGGGGGACCGAACCCACGCCAACTCATGGCCCACCTGCTGGGACAATTGGGAGCCCCGCCGTCTGAATCAGAGGCCCTCCTTATTCGGGGGCTTTTCCTCAAAAAGATGCCTGCTTCCGCACAAAGTATACTTGCCACTACGTCCCCTTCTACCCCTCTTCAGGAGCTATCTGCTATAGCTGATCGCATTTTTAATACATATCACTCTTCAGCTATCCACTTTCCTCTTGCAACTACAGCTTCTGTCTCTTCCACCCTTCCTCCAGCGCCCGCTCCCACAGACGCTATTGTCGCTTCTGCATCCGCACTACCTCCGTCAGGTCTAGTACATGACTTGCACACCCGGGTTACTAGTCTTGAAGCCAGGATGGATTCCCTGCAGGCTTCCATTAATTCCCTTATTATTCTCGCCCTGTTGACCGTCCTCCTAGTTCCGGTACTCCACACCGGCGCGCTCCCACCCCTTCTCGCAGAAAAGACACACCTCTTTGCTACTACCATAGCACTTACGGGGACCGGGCTCTCAAATGTAACAAACCATGCTCTTTTCAGGGAAACCCTCCGACCAGTCAGTGATTGCTGTAGCTGACACTGGTCCCCCTTCACCACCTCCACAGCAGCGCCTTCTTCGTATCTTTGATCCCTTGTCCTCTCTCAACTATCTTATCGATACTGGCGCTCAGCTTTCATTGCTTCCTAAGGCTTGTGCTTTTTCGACCTCCTCTTATCCCTCTGTTCTAGGTCCTTCTTTATATGCGGCTAATGGCTCTACCATTGCCACATATGGTGTTAAGAGTTGTACTTTGGATTTAGGGCTTCGTCGGAACTTTCGTTGGCTATTTACTATTGCTGATGTCTCTCTTCCCATTATTGGGGCAGATTTCTTGTCTCACTTCGGCCAAATAGTTGACTTGCGCCACAAGCGCTTGATGGACAATTGCACATCTCTCTCTGCTCAGGGTTGTATATTTTCTACTCAACATTTTAACATTTCTTCGGTAGTGCCTTCCTCTGCTCTTGCTTCTTCTGCGTTCGCTTCCATACTCTCTCAGGACTTTCCTTCGCTCATTCAGCCTTGTTCTGCAGATGCACCTGTGAAACATAATGTGGAGCACCACATTGAGACCTCGGGCTCCCCTGTTTTTGCTCGCCCACGCAGACTTGCGCCTGAGAGGCTTAAGGTTGCGCGGGCGGAATTCGACCACATGCTCGAGTTGGGCATTATCCGCCCCTCGAAGTCTGCATGGTCTTCGCCGCTACATCTAGTTCCCAAGGCGACTCCGGGGGACTGGAGGCCTTGTGGAGATTATCGTGCCTTGAATGCTGCCACCGTGCCAGACAGATATTCTCTCCCGCACATTCAGGATTTCACTTCACATTTACATGGTTGTACAATATTCTCAAAGGTAGATTTGGTTCGCACGTATCACCAGATTCCTGTTGCATCAGAGGATATTCCTAAGACTGCCATCACCACGCCCTTTGGTTTGTTCGAGTATATTCGCATGCCCTATGGTCTCAGGAATGCCGCACAAACTTTCCAGCGCTTCAAGGATTCTGTTCTTCGTGGTCTTCCCTTCTGCTGGGCTTATCTCGACGATCTACTCATCGCCAGTTCTTCCCATGAACAGCATCAGTCCCACTTGCGGGCTGTTTTCACCAGACTTCAGGAATTTGGCATCAGAGTTAACCCTGACAAGTGTGTTCTGGGTGTTCCCTCACTCACCTTCTTAGGGCACACTATTTCTGCTGCAGGAGTCCAACCCCTTCAGGATAGAGTCACTGCTATTCGCCAGTTTCCTACGCCCGAAACTCAACGCCAGCTGCGCCAATTTCTTGGTATGATAACCTTCTATCATCGGTTCATTCCTTCGGCTGCTGGCCTTCTTACACCTCTGACTTCTCTGCTGAAGGGCCGGAAAAGAGGGCAATCTACAAAGATCACTTGGTCTGACACTGCTTGACAGGCCTTTTCTGACGCCAAGGCTGCCCTCGCCGAGGCCACTCTGCTGGTATTTCCACAGGAGTCTGCCCCCACTCGTCTTCGGGTAGACGCCTCCGAGTTTGCTGTTGGAGGTGTCCTGCAACAGTGCCAAAACGATATTTGGGTGCCTCTTGCATTTTTCTCCAAGAAACTTCAACCGGCTGAGACAAGATACAGCGCCTTCCGTCGAGAACTTTTGGTAATGTATTTAGCTACTAAACATTTTCGCTACTTTCTCGAGGGACGTTCCTTCCATATTCTGAATGATCATAAGCCCATCACTTTCGCCATGCAGTCTCGCAATGAACGTCACTCTCCCAGAGAAGCACGTCATCTAGAATATGTCTCTCAATTTACCACTGACATTAGGCATATTCATGGCGTGGATAATCACACTGCAGATGCCCTCTCTAGGATAGAGATTAATGCAAGTTCTTCTCTGTCCCCGGTTGATTATGAAGGCATGGCAGAGGCACAGGAGTCAGAGGACATCTCTCTCCCTGATAATACTTCTCTTCAGCTACAATCTCTTCAATTGCCTGGTATTGCTCGCTCTCTTGTTTGTGATACTTCTACAGGTTCTCCCCGACCATTGGTTCCTTCTTCCTTCCGAAAACAGGTTTTTCACTCACTGCATGACCTAGCACACCCCGGGATTTCAGCCACACAGAAGCTGGTTGCTTCACGTTTCGTCTGGCCAAACATGCAGCGAGACCTCCAAACTTGGACCCATGCTTGTCTCTCGTGTCAGAGGAATAAAGTTCATCGTCACACCAAGGCACCCCTTGGGAAATCCCTACCCCCCGGGGAACGTTTTCAGCATGTTCATATTGACCTCGTTGGCCCGATTCCTCCCTCAGATGGTTGTTCTTACCTTCTTACTTGTGTCGATCGTTTCACTCGCTGGCCAGAAGCCATCCCTATTCCTAACATCAACTGCAGAAACAGTTGCTAAGGCCTTCTTAGCTCACTGGGTATCTCGTTATGGTGTGCTTGAGACAATCACTACTGATCAGGGTCGTCAGTTCGAGTCACATTTGTGGCGTGATTTCATGTCTCTTCTTGGCACTACTCGCATTCGCACTTCTGCTTACCATCCTGCAGCTAATGGGATGGTAGAGCGTTTTCATCGACAGCTTAAGGCCTCCCTGGCTGCCCATCCTCGTCAGGATCGTTGGACAGAGGCACTACCCTTCGTTCTTCTTGGCATTCGTTCTGTAATGAAAGAGGATCTGCAGTGCACTTCGGCCGAATTGGTTTATGGTTCTCCTCTTCAACTCCCGGGTGAATTTTTTGACCCTTCCGTTTCTCCTTCGTCTTCCGACCCTTATACTTATCTCTCTCGTCTTCGCCAGTGTTCTACTTCGTGGAAACCTTCTGTTCCACGACCTCACTCTCGCACCCACTCCTTCATTCTGAAGCACTTGCACTCATGTTTTCGTTCGTCTTGACTCTCATCGGGCCCCGCTGCAAGCTAGCTATATGGGGCCTTATAAGGTTTTGATTCGTCGGGAGAAAACTTTCATTCTGCAGCTTCCCTCTCGAACAGAGGTTGTCCCCGTCAATAGACTTAAACCTGCATTTTTTGAATCGTCTCCAGAACTTCCAGATGATTTTGAAGATTCTCCGCTCTTATTTCCTGTCGTACCTCCAGTACAACTTTTGCCTGATCGCCCTGCATCTCCTAACCTTCCTACTCCTCCCGCATCTGCTACTGACTCGCCTCCTCCACCTCCTTCACCGCCGGCGCCTTCTACACCTCCGCCGGCACAGCACTCTGCTGGTTCTGTTTCCTCTCCGTTGCCTGGTAGATCCGCTGTTCGCCCGCCTACTCTTCTTCGTACAAAGAGTGGCAAATCGGTTCGCCGCCCCATTCGCTTCAGGCTTTAACCACTGCCACCTTTGGAGGGGGGTTCTGTAGCCAAGACAACAGCAGTGACGTCATTGTAAAATCCTTCTTCACTCGAAAAATCACTAGATGGGTAGCGAGAGTGAAACGTTTTAAAATTTGGAAGCGCGTGTTCTTTTCGTTCTCGACGTCGTTCGTAGCGCAAGCATCTTTTGTTGGTTCCTAGTTCTCATTATCGTGCACTCAATTTTTATTCATCACAACTACAAACTTTCGTTTTCTATCAGGTAAGAATTTTTCGATTGCTAGAGAAATTCATTTAATTATTCATAAGTGCTATTTTTGAAAGTCGGTGGAAACTTACATTTTGTTATCCTGTCCTTCTCTTTTCTCTAGTGTTTCTAACATAGCCACCGGCTTCAAAATACGTTTCTGCTTGCCCTGTGAATGTTTCAAGATCGTTTCTAGCGAAAAAGGAAGATTCCACTTATATCTCTTTTGCAAATCACGTTACCCCTAGGTATGGTGAGCACGAGTTTCATATTTTTATTTTATTTTTTTTTTTCTCTTACGGAAAGAGTTTTGTGGGATACATACTTCTTATTTAATTAATTATGCCACCCAAATATGTAACTATATATATATATATATATATATATATATATATATATATATATATATATATATATATATATATATATATATATATATATATATATATGTATATATATATATATATATATATATGTATGTGTGTATCTTTTCATGTGCGTATGCAAGTGTGCGTGCACATGAATTACGTACGGTGTGTTCCATATGGTGCACACGGTGAATCTGCGCATGTACGAGCGCATGTGTTTACACATGCACGTTTATTAATAGAGATACAGTTAGAACCGAATATCATTTTTTGTTGTTACTTTCTTTTATTATGATTATTATTATCATCCTTAAGCATCGGTGTTGAATTTTATATTGCTAGCCATTTTACTTTTCTTAGTGTTGATTTAGCAAAGAAAAAAATCCGCGTGCTCAGCTTTAATAAATCGTTCCTAAACCATCATTAATTTTTGTTACACTATTATCTATTCAAGAAGATTTTACGTTATTGTCTATATTATTTATTTTGATGATTTCCTGCATGCCACTATATTAGAGCATAAATTTCATGATTTTTTTATTTTTTATACGCGGAACTACTTTAATATAGAAGCTACATGAGTTGCCAGGTAACCTATTTTAACGATTGCTTTCTTTAGTTACCATTATTTGTTTTTAAGTTTTGTTTGTTCCTTCGCCAATGTGTTATCATTTTTATTTTTAGTTACTAAATTATTTTATGTATATATGTATACGTATCTGTATATCATTATTATGTGAGTATTTACTTATGTATGTATTTTTTTTCACGAAAAAGCTGTATCATTTATATTTTCTTTTTTTATATAATCTCCAGACTGGGTCCTTGTCAGTATCTTGTACTTGTACTTATTGCTCTAAGGATTTTTTTTTGGTATCTTGAGGGACCTCTGGAGTGATTTAGATTTTTGTTGTTAAGAATAAAATCCGAAAAAACTCGCCTTCGCTTTCATTCAACCCTAGTTGTGGAGTCGATTTGGTTGGGTAGTTGTCCAATAGTTACGTGCCCGACCAACAAACAAAGGGGGCACTTCGACCCCCAAAACCATATTGGACATTTTTTTTTTTAAAATACTCAATATCAAATTTCTAGGAATTTTTATTAAATAACCTCCATATTAATTCAAAATAGAATCTAGTTGTGAAAAGAGCAGAGATCCAAACAAAATTATTTTTATATTGACTACAGTTCCAAAGTTATCATTAATAATGATTTTCCAAATTAAACATTACTTTTTTTCAAAGTAAGGGCAAGTTTTATAAAAACAATAGGAAATTTTTTAATTTTCATTAAATAACAACTATAGAACTTTAAAAGGTCAATCTAATGGTAAAAAGAACAAAGCTTCAAACTTATTAGTTACCTACTTACACAGTTGCAATGTCATATTTAACAATGATTTAATAAATTGGATATTAATTTTTATTTAAACTATGGAAAATATTTTCGAACAAAATGGGAAATTTCTATTAAATTACATAAAATTACATCTATAGTATTTTAAAAGAAAAATCTCCTGGTAAAAAAAAGACAAATTTATAAACCAAATAGTTTCCTATTTATTACAGTTGCAATTTCACCTTCAAGAGTGATTTACTACAATGGACATTACTTTTTTTAAATTAAAGACAAATTTTCCAAAACAAATGGAATTTCCTGAAATTTTCAATAAATCACCTCTAAAGAACTATTATAACCCAGTAGTTACATTTCAATTAGAGTTGCAAAGTCACCTTCAACGAGGATTTGTCAATTGGGCGTTACTTTTTTTTTAATTAAATTAAGGAAATAATTTCAAACACAATGGGAAATTTTTCGTAAATTTTTAAATCTTTTCTTCACAACTACAAAAGACCAACCTAATGGCCGAAAGAACAGAGCTCGAAATCCAGTGGCTAACAATTTATAACATTTGAAAAGTCATCTTTAACTATGATTTACCAAATTGGACATTACTTTTTTTAAATCAAGAACAAATATTCCGAAGCAATGTGAAATTTATCGGAATTTTCATTAAAAAACTCTATGGAATTATAAAAAAAGAATTTTAAGATAAAAAGATCAAAACTCCAAACACAGTACCTATCTACGAATTTCTTTTGCAAAGACTTCTTCAACAATAATTTAACAAATTTGACATTGCTTTTTTGATTTTTAAAGATAAATTTTTCAAAACAGTGTTAAATTTTTCAGCATTAAATCATCTCTATTTGAGCATAAAAGTTCAGTTTTAAGGTCAAAACAACAAAGCTCCAGACAAAATAGTTAAGTAATTCATTGCATTTCAAAAGTCACATTTAACGATAATTTACCAAATTGGACATTTCGTTTTTTAAATTGAGGACATATTTTCCAAAACAATCCCATATTTTTCAGAATTTTCATTATATAACCTCTATAGAACTATTAAATGCCCTTCTAATGGTAAAAGAAGTTAATATTAACAAAGATTTACCAAATAGAACAATTCTTTTTTAAATTAAAAAAAAATTCAACACTATGTCAAATTTCTAGGAATTTTCATTACATAACCTGTATAGAACTATAAAAGACCAATCTAATGGTGAAAACAACAGTTCAACAAACCCAATACTTAAATATTTCTTACAGTTGCATAGTCACATTTAACAATGATTTACCAACTTGGACATCATTTTTTAAATGAAATACAAATTTTTGAAAACAATGGAAATCTTCTCAGAATTTTAACTAAATAAAGACAATTGATGTATAGTGATAAGATCAAAATTCTAAACCTAGTAGTTAACTATTTATTACAGCTGCAAACTTATCATTGACAATGATTTACAGATTTGGACATCAATTTTTTTTAAATTGAGGACAAAATTTCCAAAACAATGAGAAATTTCCGGGAATTTTTATTAAATAACCTCTATAGAACTATAAAGGTCTAATTTAATGGTGAAAGAGCAGACCTTCAAACACCTTTAACAATCTTTTACCAAATAGGACATTACTTTTTTTAAATTATGGAAAAATTTTGAAATTCAAAGAGAAATTTCTCCTAATTTTCATTAAATCACCTCTATAGAACTGTGAAAGATTAATTTAGTGATGAAAACCCAGTAGTTACATTTTAATTACAATGGCAAAGTAACCTATATTTAGATGATTTGATAAATTGGCTATTACTTTCTTATTAATTGAAGACAAATTTTAAATCACAATAGGAAATTTCTCGGAATTTTCATTTATTCTATTTGATAGAACTATAAAATTGGAATCTAATGGTAAAAAGAATAGTTTTCCAAACCAAGTAATTACTTATTTCTTACAGTTGCAAAGATACATTAAACAATGTTTTATGAAATTGGACTATTCTTTTTTAAAAAACAAAGGAAAAGTTTTCCAGCATCATATCAAATTTTTCGGAATTTTCATTAAATAACCTCTATAGAAATACAAACTAACAATCTAATGGTGAAAATAGCAGAGTTCCGAATCGAAAGAGTTACTTATTTATTACAGCTACAAAGTCACCTTTGACAATGATTTTCCAAATTGGACATTAATTTTCAAATTAAGGGCAGATTTTATAAAAACAATGGGAAATGTCCCTTAATTTTCATTAAATCACAACTATAGAACTATAAAAGGCTAATCAAATGGTGAAAAGAACAAAGCTCCAAAAGTAGTAGTTACCTTTTTATTATAGTTGGAAAATCATATTTAGCAATGATTTACCAAACTGGACATTACTTTTTTCAGTATTATGAACAAATTTTCCAAAAATTGGGAAATTTCTCTTAATTTTAATTAAATCATATCTGTAGAATTTTAAAAGAACTATCTAATGGTGAAAATGACAGATCTGCAATTCAAATAGTTACCTATTTATAACGGTTGTAATATCACCTTTAACAATGAATTACAAAATTGAACAATACTTTTATTAAATTAAGGTCAAATTTTCCAAAACAAATGAAAATTCCCTTAATTTTTATTAAATCACATCTATAGAACTATAAACGTCCAATCTAATGATGAAAGGAACAGAACTATAACTCAGTAGTTACCTTTTCATAGCAATTGCAAAGTCACCTTTAACGATGATTTTCCAAATTGTGCATTTTTTATTTTTAAATTAAGAACAAAATTAAGAACATAATAATAAATTTCTCGCATGTTTCATTAAATCTTTTCAACAGAACTATAAAAGTCCAATCAAATGGAGTAAAGAACACAGCATTAAACCGAGTAGTTACCTATTTATTACAGTTGCAATGTCACCTTTAACAAGGATTTACCAAACTGGATATTACTTTTATTAAAGTTAGGACAAATTTTTCAAATCAATTTGAAACTTCTCTGAATTTTCGTTAAATCAAATCTATTGAACTATAAAAGATCAATCTAAAAGGCGAAAAGAACAAAGTTCTAATCCTAGTAGTTACCAATTCATTGCAGTTGCACAGTCATCATTAATAATGATTTACATATTTGGACTAATTTTTTAAATTAAGGACAGATTTTCCCAAACAATTGGAAATTTCTCTGAATTTTCATTTAATAACCTATATAGAACTAAGAAAGATCAAGCTAATGGTTGAAAGAGAAAATCTCCAAATCCAGTATATACCTTTTTTATTGTAGTTGCAAAGTGTTGGAATTAACCTAAAGTATATGTACTTTTGATACTGTATTAAAATACTCTTTGTCATGAATCAATAAAGACTATGTTCTATGTAAACATTCCATTCTCATTCTATCGATTGATCTCGTGTATTCTAGAACGAGCTATACTGTGTAAAGCATGTAAATAAAGACCTAGATTAGAAAGTTGTTTGTTTCTATGCCCTGCCTTATGTAATATTTATATTTCCGATATTATGAATAATATAACAACAGGTGATGGGCCCAAGCGTTTATATTTCGATGGCGACGTAGAAAAATATGAGTTGTGGGAAGTTAAATTCCTAGGACATTTGAGGCTGCAAAATTTGGTACACGTGATAAATGATTCTACCTCTGATGTTGATAGCGATGATAATGCAAAAGTTTTTGCAGAGTTAGTGTTAGTCCTAGATGATAGAAGCTTATCCCTTATCATAAGAGATGCTAAGGATGATGGCAAGAAAGCCTTGAAAATATTACATGACCACTATTTGGGTAGCAGTAAGCCTAGAGTGATAGCTTTATATACAGAGCTAACTTCATTGAAATTAGGCAGTGAGGAAGATGTTACTGATTACATTTTAAGGGCAGAGACAGCAGCTACATTTTTGAAATCAGCTGGTGAAAATGTAAGTGACAGTTTACTTATAGCTATGGTTTTGAAAGGCCTACCTTCAGGGTACAGAACTTTTTCGATGGTAATTATTCAGAAAGAGAAAGCCATGACATTTAGTGAATTTAAAGTAGCTCTAAGAAGTTTTGAAGAGACAGTAAAGAGCCAACAGGCAGATATTAAGCCAGAAGAAAATGTTATGAAGGTAAGAGATAGAAAAAGTTATGTGAAATGTTTTTCTTGTGGAAAAGTAGGCCACAAGCAATTTGAATGTTCAGAGAAACTCAACAATCATCAGATTACTAAGCAAGCTTATAGAGGAAGAGGGGGATATAGGCAGTATTATAAAAGATGGTGTGTTAATTGTAATTTGCAAACCCATGATACAGAATTTTGTAGAAAAAATAATTCCGCTAAGATTGCGAAGGATGAGAGCCAAAGTGATGAGAGTCATTCTTATGCATTTATAATTAATGAAATGGGTAATGTAGGACACACACCAAGTAATTTACTTGTAGATTCGGGCGCTACCTCACATATCCTATGTGATAGATCAAAATTTATCAGCTTTGAAGAAAATTTTGACCCCTCAAACCATTTTATTGAATTGGCTGATGGTAGCAGAATGAATAATGCTGCAATTGAGAGAGGCCATGCTAAAGTTTCAATATGTGATGTTAATGGTAAGTGTCATAGTATTTTATTGAAAAATGCTCTTTGTGTACCATCATATAGACAAGATATATTTTCAGTGCAGGCAGCTGCGAAGAATGGAGTTTCTATAAATTTCACACCAAAATTTGCGGAATTAGTAACACCAGATGGTACAGTATTTGATATTAAGAAGACAGGAGGTTTATATTTCTTGAACAATATTGGTATTAAGAAAATGGGTTCTTATAGTTTGCAAGATTGGCATAAAATTATGGGCCATTGTAATGTTCAAGATGTTTTAAAACTTGAAAGTGTTGTAAATGGTATGAATATAATTAGTAAAGAAAATTTTGATTGTAGTACTTGTGCTTTGGGCAAAATGACTCAGATTAGAAATAGAGAAGCTGAAAAATATACTACTGGTATATTAGAATTAGTATATTGTGATTTAGCAGGTCCTATTGACCCTGTTGCAAGGGATGGTTTTAAATATGCTATTTCTTTTGTGGATGACTTATTCTGGTGCAATTTTTGTATATTTATTGAAGAGTAAAACTGATACGATTGCTGCAACAGAAAAATTTTTAGCAGATATACCCCTATATGGAACTGTAAAGAGGTTGAGGTCAGGATAATGGTACAGAGTTTACCTCTGCAGACTTCAAATCACTCCTCATAAAGAATCGTATAAAGCAGGAATTTTCAGCACCATATTCCCCACATCAAAATGGAAAAGTTGAGCGTACTTGGAGAACTCTTTTTGATATGGCTAGATGTTTATTATTGGAGGCTAAATTGCCTAAAAAATTATGGACTTATGCAGTAAAAACTTCAGCGTATATTCGCAATAGGTGTTATCATTCAAGGACAGGTAAAACTCCTTATGAACTAATAACAGGAAGAAAATCAAATTTAAGTAATATGCATGTATTTGGATCAATTTGTTATGCATACTCACAGGAGAAAAAGAAATTAGATGCACGCAGTAAACAAGGAATTTTTGTTGGGTATGACAATGAAAGCCCAGCATATCTAATATATTTTCCTGAGCAGAACAATATTAAGAAAGTAAGATGTGTTAAATTTACAGAAAAATTTGGACAAGAAGAAGAAACATCTGAATTTGAATATGAATATACAAGACCAAGGACTCAAGAATATGGATCTATAGAAGAAAAAGAAAAAGAGGAACCTAATAAAGAAGAATTAGGTGAAAATGAAGAACATGAAAACAGATATCCTAAGAGAGAGAGAAATAAGCCAAAGTATCTTGAAGACTATGTTGATGATATAGATCAAAATTTATTAAATGTTAATTATTCTGTGGATTATTGTTATAGAATGACCAGTGTCCCAAAATCTTATGAAGAAGCTATGGCAAGTTCCGATTCACATCACTGGAAGAAAGCAATGGATGAAGAAATTGATGCTCTGATTGAGAATGATACATATGAACTCACTCCACTACCAGAAGGTCGTTCAGTAGTTGGTGGAAGGTGGGTTTATGCCATTAAACAAGGACCAAATGATGAAGAAAAATTCAAAGCCAGATATGTGGCAAAAGGATATTCACAAGTGAAAGATGTGGACTATCAAGAAACTTTTTCACCAACAGCTCGAATAACTTCAATCCGTATGCTTGATGCAACTGTCAGTACAAGAAGGATTTATTGTTCATCAGATGGATGTGAAAACTGCATATTTAAATGCACCTATAGATGTGGAACTATATATTGAACAACCACCAGGTTATATAAAAAGTGATGTAAGTGGTAATAGGTTAGTTTGTAAATTAAATAAATCATTATATGGATTAAAACAAAGTGGCAGAATTTGGAATAACTTGTTAGATTCTTTTCTCATATCTTAAAATTTTGTGAAATCTGTAGTTAATGCATTAAGGTTGATGCAAAATGCAAAATTTGTGTTATATTAATAATTTGGGTAGATGATATAATAATTGCTGCCAGAAATGTTATTATTTTAAATGATGTTAAAGCAATATTGCCAAATAAATTGAAAATGAAAGGTTTGATTCAACTATCTGTTTTTAGGTATTGAATTTAAATTTGAGAATAACTGTATTAGTATGAAACAATCAAAATATATTGAAAAAGTATTAAGTAAATTTAAAAAGAGTAATTGTAATCATAATGTAATTCCAAGTGTTCTTAGTGTTAATAAACTTAAGTATTGTGATTCAAAATTGTTAACAGATGGTAAATTGTACAGAGAAATTGTAGGTAGTTTAATTTATTTGATGAGTTGTATTAGACATGTTATATGTTTTTATGTAAACTTTTTATCTCAATATATGAAAATATTTAAAGGGTACTATAAATTATGATTTAGAATTTTATAAATCAAATGAGCAGTTAAAGGTCTAAACATATAGGTATTAGGTATCATTTTATTAGGAATGAAATTCAAAATGGTATTGTAGATTTAAAGTATGTAAAGTCTGAAGACAATGTATCTGATATATTTACTAAACCTGTATCAAAAAGTAGGTTGTTAAAATTTGAAAACATTAGAGGTATACTTTAGCTTAAGAGGGGGTGTTGGAATTAACCTAAAGTATATGTACTTTTGATACTGTATTAAAATACTCTTTGTCATGAATCAGTAAAGACTATGTTCTATGTAAACATTCCATTCTCATTCTATCGATTGATCTCGTGTATTCTAGAACGAGCTATACTGTGTAAAGCATGTAAATAAAGACCTAGATTAGAAAGCTGTTTGTCTCTATGCCCTGCCTTATGTAATATTTATATTTATATTTCCGATATTATGAATAATATAACAACACAAAGTTGCCTTTAACAATGATTTACTAAATTGGACATTACTATTTTAAATTAATTAAGAACAAATTTTCCAAAACAATTCGAAATTTCTCAGAATTTTCATAAAATCAAACCTTCAAAACCATAAAAGACTAATAAAATATTAAAAAGAACAAACTACAAACCTAGTAGTTACCTATTTATTACAGTTGCAAATTTATCTTTAACAATTCGACATTACTGTTTTTTAAATTATGGAAAATTTTCCAACAAAATTCCAAATTTCTCGTAATTTTCATTAAATCATATCTATAAAACTTTAAAAGACCAATCTAATGATGAAAAAGACACAACTGAAAACAAGACAGTTACTTATTTATCAAAGATGCAAAGTCATCTTTAAAAATGATTCAAAAATTGGACAATTCTTTTTTAAATTAAGGACAAATTTTCCATAACAATGTCAAATTTCTCGGAATTTTCATTAAATAACCTCTTTAGAATTATAAAAGACCAATCTAATTTTGAAAAGATTAGAGCTCTTAACCGAAGTAGTTACATATTTGTTACAGTTGCAAAGTCACCCTCAACAATGATTTCACAAAATGGACATTACTTTTTCAAATTAAGTGCAAGTTTTATAAAATCAATGGGAAATTTCTCTTAATTTTCATTAAATTACAACTATAGAACTATAAAATGCCAATCTAATGGTGAAAAGAACAAACCTTCAAACTATAAGTTACCTATTTATTTCATTTGCAAAGTCATCTTTAACAATGATTTACCAAATAAGAACATTGCATTTTTTTTAAATTATTGACAAATTTTTAAACAAAATGGGAAATTTCTCTTAATTTTCATAAAATCACACCTGTAGAACTTCAAAAGAACAATCAAGGGTTGAAAAAGACAGATCTGCAAATAAGTAGTTACTTATTACAATTTCAATTTCATCTTTAAGAGTGATTTACTACATTGAACATTACTTTTTTTAATTAAATTAAGGACAAATTTTCCAAAACAAATGGAAATTCCTGGAATTTTCAATAAATTGCCTCTAAAGAACTATAATGGTCCAATCTATTGATGCAATTAACAGATTCGAAAATTCAACAACCGCATCCGAACTTTCGAAAATTTGACATCCGCATCCTATCCGCATCCGCACTTCTCCAAAATTCGACATCCGCATCCGCAAATTAGAAAATATGACATCCGATCCATCACTAATATATATTATATATATATATATATATATATATATATATATATATATAATATATATATATATATATATATATATATATATATATATATATATATATATATATATATATATATATATATATATATATATATATATATATATCCTTTAGCGGCCAGAGGCCTACCAATAACCACTAGAGTTTTGAAATTCTTCGGACGGGTCAAATTGAAAACCATCATACCCCGATACACGGCATTTGAGAGTGTGTATGATAATTACAGGAAGTTGGGAAAATTGATAAAGGGAAGGAGTTTCAGACTTTACAAGCGGAGTTCATGTAAGACTGAACATAGAGATTAAGTCTAGAGTCAGAGAACTGGAAAGAAAAAGGATGAAACTGTGCAGAAAGGAAAACCCCTACATTCCACCTTTTCAAGGAGAGCTGTGTGAATGAAACACAGGGACGAATAAACCTCTCTAAAGAACAAGCAACTGGAGTGAAGTAAAGAAATTTCAAAATCACCTCAGATCAAACAATCTCTTAGAAACTTGTTTAAAAAAGAGAAATAATGTGATTCCTTCCAAAGAAAAATCCAGAGAAAATGATACTCAGAGAATATCTAGGACAGATAAAGATTTGAGTTGTGGTTTCGAAGATGTCATAGTTGTGTGGAATGTTATGTCGAGTAGAAAGATGGACGAACTGAGTTTTGGAGATACTGAAAACAACTATGTTTTCTCTGCTCCATAATGAAATCCAAGAACGATAAGGGGTTAGTTTCTTCAGGGCTACCCTCTTAGCGATAATTAATTGCCGTTAAGTGGAATGGACTTCAAAATGAAAGGGTTAATGGAGGGTCTAGTTATTGTCTTCGGAGTTGATTAGTAATGAAGTAATAAATAGAAAATGTCTCAAATGAAAAACAGAAAAATATTTCGTGATAGAACAGATATCAGAGGAACACCATTATTAACAGACTAAAAAGGATGAATGGTGGACGTCTACAACAATTGTCATAGAACGACGGGAAGTAAATCAGACACACGACCACAAAAGCTTAGAAATCAAAGCTTTGTGTCATTCTCTATTGAAGCCTTTTTGATACGCCTAGTGCCACAGGAAAAGATTAACGGAAAGACCATAAAGCAGAGTACCAAGAGTCAGAGAAAAGACATAGATCACTAGTAGAGTATTCCTTACGAAAAACGACACTCCTTCATTACACTATTCGAAATAAATGCCTTTGATATTTCTTTATTTAAATTCAACATTAATGAAAGTAAAAAATGCAAGTAAAAATTCATATTTAAAATTTAAAAGAATATAAGAAAAGAAAATGACAAGCATAGAGTTTGCAATATTCCCACAAAATTGATGTGAGTGCATGACACTCCATGAGCTGCGAGATTGTGTGCCAGTTTGAAAGTAGGGAACAGTTTATTAGTTTTTTTCACCTTAAACTCAACCCTGTCCAAAAGACAAGCATAGCTAGAGCCACTATCCTCCCCTCACACACAACCGCCTCCCAAATGAGAGAACAGAACTCTATACATGGTGGATAAGAATCTTATATAAAAGGAGTAAATATAAAAAGAAGTAAATATAAGAACATGAAAATGAATATTCACACAAAA